>JAQZBX010026593.1:0-28855 GCA_029593785.1 Cabassous unicinctus | reverse complement strand
TGGGCTGATGCAGCAACCTCACGGCAGGAAGCAGGTGTGGCGCAATGGATAGAACACCCATTTACCATATGAGAGACCCCAGGTTCGCTTCCCGGCGTCTCCTTGTGAGAGCAGGCAGGCTCGTGCGGCGCCGTGGGCTGATGCAGCAAGACCTCATAGCAAGGGGGAGATAAGCAGACACAGAGAAGACACGCAGCGAATGGACACAGCAGCACAAGCAGCAAGGGGGGGATAAATAAATAAAATAAATAAATCTTTAAAAAGAAAATATTATTCTAGAAAATGACCTTCAGGAAAGCAGAAGATAGAGGTTCCAACGTGATATTTGTAAGGAGGATACGTTTGTGTAATAGAAAATGGTATAAACTCAATCTTATTCTTCTCACATCTTGGATGTTTGGGCATATTGCCATTCAGGAGGTTCTGCTTTGACAGAAACCACAGGCTTCAGAATTTACCTAGGAAGGTTCTTAAAATGCACAACAGAGCACCACTAAATCACAATAGCTACAGTGCCCAGGAATCTGTCATTCTAATCCACGCAAAAATTTGAGAACCATCCTTGGAAGAACTTTTGGTTTGATAGATAGGTCGTCTCTAATAACAAGACAGTAACCTAGATCTAATTCTCTGTTGATATTCAAGGGGATTTATAACTGGGAAAGTGAATTATTTCATGGCCAGTCTTTTCTCCTTAATGGAATATTTTGCTCCCATTTTCCAGGTAACTGCCCTTTCTACAAAAATTGACCCGATATTGAAGAGTAAGCTGCCATTCATTTGGGCAAAATTATCCTTTCTCCAGTTCTTATCACTTCCTGTAAATGTGGTGTCTTGTTTCTTTTTTTTTCCTTCCCAGCCTTAAAAAAAAAAACAAATTCAATCCGTGATTATTTATTTATTTATACAATAGCTCTTGAGCAGGGTGAATGCTCTTCAAACATGCACTTCAAACATCTTCAAACGTGTAATACTCCTCTGCATCTTTCTTCATGGATAGAAAAGAAGTGGCTTACTCTGACTTAAAAATCAAGGTTCAGATGACGAAACCCTGGCTCTTGTAAATATATGCGTTGATTTAGAGCAATAATGATATAATAATAATTGTACTTTAAATTCATCTAGTGATTTCTTGGTGATGTTTCCTGGTCTCAAAACAGAGAGAAAAACATATTTGGAGTGTGTTCCCGCAGAACATTCTACCAGCTGTGTAATGTTGAGGAAATCAAAAGGGGTCTGTCCTGGGACACGGTCTTAGGATGGTGGGTGTGGGGGCGTGCGGTGTGTTTTGCTGAAACATTTGAGGTGATCAATTTCATTACATTCTGAAATGTTAGCGACTTTAATAAATCATGAAAACTGACAGTATAAAAATAATCTCAGTATAAAAATAATCTATAGTTTTGTGATTTAATTTGGGTTCCCCTGGGAAAAAAAAAGATTTGAGTATTTCTAAATATTTGTATTTAGGAAGTTCACTGGGGAAAACAGAAGAGGGTGGCTGGAGTTGACTCGTACGGGTTCATGAGAACCAATTGTGGACCTCTCTTCCCACCTTTCAGAGACATCACATTGCTAGCTTGAAATCTCAGCCCCGGTGGGAACGTTTACACCATGGAAAGTGGCAAATGCTAAAAACCAGGGGTCTGGAGAGCTGGTTATCAAACATTTACCAGTACATCATTGAGACCACGTACAATACCACGGTTGGAGCGAGGGACCAGATGTGGGAGGTCGGAGCTGTGGCACTGAGATGACCCTGTAGGGTGCTCTGAAACTGAGGCAAGGGAGCCAAGCCTTTATATCTTCCTCCTATCAGTCATTGAATAGAAGCTACCAGGCTCCAGGGCACAGTTGCTGGGCAGGTTGTGACCTTGGGCATTATAACTCTTTTCAGCTGAAGGTGATTCTGGGGTGGGGTGTAGGGAGGCACTCCGTGGTTAGCTGAAAATAGTCCATCCACTTAAAACTGTTATTCCAGGGGAACAGATGTAGCTCAAGTGGTTGATGCCTGCTTCCCATGTATGAGGTCCTGGGTTCAATCCCTGGTACCTCCTAAAAAAATAAAATAAAATCGTTATTCCTAATCCATCCACTTAAAATTTCTTATAAAGGAAAATTTAAAGCACAGAGTAAATAAAGAAAATACTATAAAGAACCCACATGTATTTGAACCCAGCTTCAAATATTATCAATTCATCAAGTCACGATCAATCTTTATCACCAATTCCCTCATCCACTTCACTCTGCCTCCCACCAGTAGTTTGCCTCCCACAAACAACTCTGCCTCCCACAAACAATAGTTTGTTGGTGCCAAATGCCAAAATCATATCATTTCATCAGTAAATATTCCACTGAGTCTCTTTAAAAGGCAAAGTATGTCTTAATTCTTTCCTCTGTCCAGCTCATTAAAATCCAAACTTTCAGGATAACAAAGGCATCCAAATGAAGTAAATGTTCACTTTCTCTTTCCCTATCTCAGGACCTTCAAGATAATCCCCTGGATGAAAACTAGAAATTCTTTCTAAAGCAGATGTGTGGTGTCTTGAAAGGTAATAAAGCAATCACGTTGGGGGCACTCACCATGTGCCAGACACTGTGCTAGGAACCCAAACACACTCTGACTTCTGGGTACTCTTGTTGAGACTAACAATGAGTTCGTCTTGGAAGGCAACAGTGTTGAAGTCGTAAGGGGATAGGGAGAACATAAAGAGGCTTGAAGACTCTGACGGTGTATGGTTTTTTTCTTGGAATGCCTGCCCTCTTCCTTGTCAAATCCACTTTCTTAAAAAGTTATGTCAGCTAAATTCTCTTAGCAGGGGTAATTTAAGTGGGAATAATAGAACAAGTGAGACCCATATACCCATTTGTTGACAACTAACATCTCTACCAGTTTGGTTTACAGGTAGCACTTCTTGTTTTTGTTGCAATGTCTTGGTCCATACAAAGGCTTAAATATGACAGTTGCAAGTCAACACCTCTGAGAAATTATCACAGATACAAATCAATAAAATATCCAACAAGAGACAGTCAGAATAGAAGCAAGAGGGGATTCCCAACCCCCGCTCTGGCATATAACAGGGCTCCCTTTTATTCAGCCCAGATGCTAATTTCTATATCAAAAATATTGACTGAAGGAGCTAGTGATTTTGGCTTTCACACAAGTTTATTCAGGATCTTTCTTAATTAGGTTTGGGTGGGCTGCAGTGCCCATGGCCTGGGGTAGGTCTGGCTCCAATCACCACTTCATGCTCTCCACTTCATCACGGGCCAAGGAATAAGGCAAGGAAATTGCTACTTCTTTGTTTCTCCAGCCCTTAAGTATGTTTTTCCAGATTCAAAGCATGCAAGGAGCAAATGTGTAAGGAAGACTGAAAAAACTGTAATGGCTTCACTTTGATGAGCTCAATCTATTCTATAGCTCGACTGTGATCCCCAAAATGAATAAGGCTTTGTGTGTGAGAGTGTGAAAAATGAATGGGTAGCAATGTGAGGGCACAGAAAAAGATCCTGGCATCTTTTGAATGAAAATTTGCAACAGGCTGATGCAGCCAATCAGTCTGTGAGTTTTTGAAAAGGGAAAAATAACCTATTTTCCCAACAATATATGATTTCCCCATAATAATTTGTCTATTTTGAAAATAACTGTGATTAAGTCATGCAACTATTTTAATAGACTCTATACCAATTCCATTCAATTTATACCAGTCTTTTAAAAACATCTCCACACATGAAGCATCATTAAATCACAGTCATAAATGATAGACACTGATAACAAAATGGTTTTTTTTCTATAGATAAAATAGTTTGTTGGTGCTAAAAATATATATCATTCAATTCCCCTAAAACATTTTCAAATAAAGAGCTATGAAGAATTTTTAACTCTAAAACATTCATAGACAAAACTTCAAAGTTTAGATTTGTAAGGGATTTTGTTAAAAAGACAATGCTAAGTGGGATCAGCCAAATATTAAAGATCTCATATATAGATGATGCCATAACTCCGAGATATATATATATATATATAGTCAATGGCATAGGAATACTGCATAAAAAAATAAAATACTTTATTAAAATGGGTCCATTTCTACTACAATGAACACTAACTCTTTAGAGAATTACATTGATTTTTTTGACTGTGCATTTATTATTTATAATAGAGAGGAAATATGCCAGTTATTCACATTAATCAACATGGCCCTTGATTGTGAATAAGGATGGAAAACCAAGGATCACCAGGTATTTGAGAAAAACTAGAAACACCAAATGGGTAACAAAGGTGAAAAAGAAAAACTTTCACTGGCAGAAACAGAAAATTCATGGAAAAGAGAGTCCATACCAATTCCATTCAATTTATACCAATCTTTTAAAAAACATCTCCACACACTTAAAGCATCATTAAATCATAGCCACAAATGATATTATACTTATAGGTCAACTTGGTTGCATGAAGATAATAGATCCATAAAACAAGAATAGACCGATTAAAAAAAAGAACCAGAGGTCATGAAAATTAAAAGTAATTAACATTCAGATGTTTGGTTTCAATAGAAAGCATAGAAGAAAAAAATTAAATCTCTCTCAGAATATAAAACAAAAGGACAAAAAAAAGAGAAAACATGAGAGAAAATTTAAAAGATACAGAGTATCCATAGAGGAGGACCAATATCCATCTAATAAAAAGTTGAGAAAAAAGCAACAAGAAAAAAGGAGGCAGGAAATAATCAAATAATTAATAGAACTATTTCCCTGAGAATGAAGCAAAACAGAAGATGGAAATCATCTATTAAGTGCTGAGCTGATGAGTAAAAATAGATTTTCACCTAAATACATCCTTATGAAATTTTAGTATACCGAGGATAAAGAGAAGAGCTTAAAACTTTCCAACTAGAAAAAAACAAAAATATCATGTACTAACGTAAAAGTAACAAACTTTAATACTGGATATTGCCTCTAGAAAGTTCATACCAATTTTCGCATCCATCCATGTATATAAAAACACCCATTTCTCCACATTAATATTGGGTATTGTTATTGTTATAATCTTTCTTAATCTGATAGTGAGAAAAATGGGTACTATTTAATGTCTGATGTCCATTTATTTGGTTACTAATGATACACTTTTTTTCTTATGTGTACTGGCTAATTGTCTTTTGCATAATTCTTGTTTGTATCCCCTGCCACTTTTTCTATTGCAGATGTCTCATTAGCAATACTGGACGCTAGGAGACAATAAAGTAATGCCTTCAGAATTCAGAGGGAAAATCATTTTGAATCTAAAATTCTATATCCAGCGAAATCTACTGAATCAAGGAAGGGCAAAAGGGAGACTTTTTTTGACATGAAAGGTTCAGAAAGTTTACTTCCTTTGTAACCTATCTTTTAAAAAATTAATTAACAAAATACTCTCATAAACACTTCCAAGCAAAAGGAAGATATGATCTCCAAGAAAGAGTAGATTTAATCTAGGAGTACAATGACAAGAAATCCCAGAGTGATATTTTATTAAAGTAGATTAAACTGCTATAATAAAAGGTTATGTATTGTTTGCTCATACGGAAGGCCGGATTGGCAAGCCCTCCCCTCCGCACGGTGTTTCAGGGACCCAGGCTCTTCCATCCTGTGGCTGTACCAACCGCTAGGTTTGTCATTTCTGTGTGGTTGAGGTTTCAGGTTTCAGCCTGTGGAAAAGGAAAAGTGGGTATGGAGGAAGTCCCCCTCTCATGTGACACTATGGACATATCTGAGGGGGCTGGCAGACCCTGATCCTACAATCCAAAGGGAGTATCCAGAGATTGACGGAAAACCAAAGTACTGCAGATAACACCCTGAAATCTCAGTCCTAGAGACCCAGACTTCCTCTCCCAGCGCTGCTCCAATGCCAACCTAATTTACACCCTTCTATCCTGGAAGCTTTATCCAGACTCCAGTCACAGCACCCAGAGTCATGACCCCTCAGCCGCTGGCCAGTGGACGAAACCAGTCACTTCTCATCCCACCTCATTCTCATCACCTATGCAAGTATTCACCTATTTCCTCAGAAACGATATCCTTAATTCTGTTCAGCGTGCAAGATGGCGGTGAGGTCCGAATGCTGTCTGCTAAGGGACCTCTTAAAAGGCTGGCCTGGCGATGGGAGGAGGGGGCGCCGCCCCATGTCCTCTAGTGCAGCTCCCCGGGCAGTGGGAATGCTGGGAAAGCCCATATGCTTCCCAGGATATGAAAAGAGAGGTGATGGGTTTCTCGCCTCTGTGATCTTCACTCTGCCTCTCAAGTCACACCTCACTTCAGGACCCTCCTGGGTTTCATTAGGGATGGGGAAGGCGAGCCTCTGGGAAGTGGTGGTTTGTTTGGGGTTGGCTCTTCAAAAAAATTTCACTTTCACAGGGCAGTAGCCCAGGGTCAACTCTTCAGTGAAATGTTGGAGTAGAGAAAATATGGTGCACTTTATAGCTTGTTTATCCATCTGCATCTTCCCTGGTGCACGTTCCCGGAGCCTCTCCCCTCCTGAGTTACAACCTTTCAGGGTTTTGCAGCTTGTTCAAAGCTCCTCTTCACGGACAGTTTAAGGCCTAGCAATTCGTTCCTGCCCCCTCCCCAGGCAGGGCCTTCCTCTGTTTTCACCATCCAGACTTAAACGTGAATATGCGTCGGTGATGCGAAAATAGACTTTATATATAGTAGGTCCTCACCTGGGAGAAAGAAGGAAGAATTTGGGGGCATCCTTTCAGAAAATTCTTGTTCACCAGAATTCCATGAGCATTTGCATGCAGGTGTTTGGGATTTATTCTTCCAAAGTTCATGATGAAACAGATGTTCCATTAAAGGGGGAAAGTATCAGAAATGAAAATCTAAGAATAAACATCACACTTTAAAACTTGCAGTTTCTGCTTCTGGGAAAAATTAATAAAAATTTAATTAAAATAGAAGAAAGGATGATTAAACACAGATTTAATCAGCCAGAGAGTTAAGAAATAATTTAATATGTGCTCATCAATTGTAACAAATATACCACACTAATGAAAGATGCTGCTAATGGGGGAACGTGTGGGAGGGGGAGGGGGTGGGGTATATGGGAATTCCCTATATTTTTTATGTAATATTTATGTAATCTAAAGCTTCTTTAAAAATAAAAATATATATTAAAAAATAATTTAAGAACTGTCCTGTGTTCGTTATTGTGCTCTTGAATTATACACATAAGATATTCCAAAGAGGACAGGCTGCTTTCAATTTTGTATATTATTTAACAAATTTTAGTGTATGAGATGCACTAAAAACATACATGCCAAATTTGCATTTCCATCTCTGAGCATCTACACTAAAGGTATACTTATGACCTTTAGTTCCTGGCAACATGCTGGTCGAAATAACTGGAAACCATCTCATTACAAAGCGGGAGTACTAGATAAAGTGTAAGATCCTTTTAAATGCACGGCTAAACTTGCAAGAGTGTTAGGGAACTCACCAGGGATGAAAAATAACAGAGTAGCAGCACCAAGGAAGTGTTTTGGGGGGCTTCTTTGGCTCCCCCATTTCTCCGCCAGCCCTCCCCCAGTCCATGATGTTTTCAGTCTTTTGCACAGTGCTGTGCAGGCTCTGCTCTCCCTTCTGCCTAGACAGCTGGAATAGAAATTCTAGACCAGCCAGTGAGGATTTGCTCACTCATTTGGTCCTTACAATAATATTTGAGTCTGGCATCACTACTCCAATGTTAAAGACGAAATAATAGACTAAGAGGACAGCTTGCCCATTGGAATACAATGACACGAGTCACCAAGCCAGAAGACGCCACCCCTCGATCGGACCCCAAGGGTCAAGCTCTCTCTACTCTCCTGAACTGCCTCCTTCAACAAACGTTTGTTGAGTAGCTGATGTGTCAGGCTCTGAACTATGAGGACATGAGGACAGGAAGATAAACTACTACTGTCCCTACCTGCAAGGTGTTCACACTATGGTAAATGATCCCAACGGGCTGATTCAATTTAACAAGCGCTTATTGAAGGCCAGTTCACAGCACTATTTAAGAAAAGAGTCATAACATCCTCAGACTTGCTTTAGTCTCTGCACTCTAGTACCTTCTTATAGCAGATGTTGTTGTTTTTCTGCACATGTCCCTTTGGCCTACCTTGGAGGTTACCTGAAGCTTGATAGACATTTCCTTATAGCCCAAAAGCTTCCCACCTCAAGCACCTGCATCCCTCTGCTAAGGGTTTTTCTGGACTCAGTATTCTCTGGTCCACACAAGGGAGTAGTGGGGACTATGACAAAGTAGAGAGGTCATACTTTGTCTAAAAGCACTAAAGTTCAATTCCTTTTTCATATGTCAGACAAATGTCACCTGTAGGCCTCCCCCTTTGTGGCTTCTGTTAGATGAACTAGTCTAAGCCCTAGCTTTGCACATGCTGTATCCCATTCCTTAAATATCTTTTTCTTCATGTTCACACCGGGAGATCTGATCACTACATGGAATGGCAGGAAGAACTGTATTTATTTAAATCATTTAAATTGTTTGTTTTCTCTATTTTATTTGTAAATTTTGAACACATCTAGTTGATTTCTTGTGAGTTAAACGTATTCGTGATCCAATTCTGCTTTGTTTCTTTATGACAAAGGAATCCCCTCTAAAATTTCAGTACAGAACCTCAGAGTTTACCACGCACCTTCTAGGGGTCTTATGTTTTTTCCTCATAGATTATTGTCTCAAAAAACCATGACAATAGCATTGCAAGGTAGCTATAAACATACTCAGTTTTACAGATGAAGAAAGTGAGACTCAAAGAGGAGGTAAGTGGGCTTCCAGTTTCAGCTCTGAGATATAAGAGTTTGGAAATCATCACCCTCATCCTTCTAAAATGAACAAGCTGAAAAACCAAAAAATCAATGACTTTTTTGGACACACCATAGAACTGAGGTCTCAGAGCAAACCATTACCCTAAAATCCAGAGAGACGGGTGAATCCAGAGAGGCACAGCTGACCGGGAATGAAGCCATGGAAGCATTACCGGGAATGAAGCCATGGAAGCATACGCTGATAGGAACTCTTCGAAGATAACGTTCATGAATTGTGGGAGGTTGAGTGTGGACTATCATGAGAGGGAGAAACTCCTGGAGCCACAGGCTGAGGGGTCCTTGTACTTTCATGAGCTTAACCTCCAGGAACCCCACCAGGATCCAAGGCAAAGATCTGAGAAAGATTCCCTCTTGTCATTGGCAGAGGGAGGGGAGGGGTGATTTTGTAGCGCATCCTCCATAACAAAGCTCTACTTTCCAGGAAAACAAAACAAAACTGGACTGCATTCATGCTTCCATAGATTATGGACATAATATACCTCTGTTGACAAGACATAATTTAGGTGTACCTGTTGTACAAATATTGTAAAATCTCTCTAGGTTTTGTTAAGAGGACGATTAAGTTATTTCATTCTAGGACCACTCAAGACATCTTAATGTATTTCCAAGAGCACCAAGCCAGGAGTCAGTTGCAAGTGGTAGAAAAATCCCAAACCAAATGGCTTTCTTAAACAACAACAAAAAATATTTTCTTGATCCAGTAAGTCACCAAATATCTCCAAGGACCCTAAGTTTTTTTTTCTACCTTTCTTTCCCGCCTCTTTGATACCAGCTCCACCCGACTAGATTGCCTCGTGTTCACATGATGGCTGCCAACAACTACAGAGCTACATCTTTTCTCATACACATGTAAAGTGAAAAAGAGATACAGAGATATCTCCCAAATAAACTCCTTACACTCACATCCTTGTCTCTGTGTCTGCTTCTGGGGGAATCCAAACAAGGACATACATCAAATTAGTATCACGTGAATACATGAACACTTATTTGGCTCAAAAGGGGGATTCCAGACGTTTTATTTTAAAATATACTCAATGATTCTTTTAAAGTTATTTCCGTGTGAGTTTTCATTTTCTATGCAAAGAGTACCTTTGTTTCTAATTAATTCATTATGTTAGGGCTAACTGAGGGGTCAAACATGGCCTGCCTCCAGAGAAAGATAAAACACAAGAAATGGTACCCAGATGTATTTTTCACAAAGACCTGTCCTGAAGATAGATAATGCTATTAGAACCTAGAACCTACAATTAGTATATTTATCAGTAAAATACACACTAGTTTGTAATGAATTTGCCTGTGTTTAAAACCAAAAAAAAAAAAAAAGAACAAAAAAGTTTTGTTTTACACTGAGTTCACTTCAATTTGTAACCAAGTTTTTAAAATGAGCTAAACAGATCGTTTCTTTTAGGCTCACAAGAAAATTTGGCCTGTTGTGTTCTGTAGGCATTTTGAGAGAATAATTTGGTTTTAGGCTATTGAGAAAGGCTGCATAAAAGTATCATAAAGTGAATGTCTAGCTCTATTTGTTGTTTTATTTGCAAATGAACTCAAATTTCATTTAAAAGTTACCCCTGCCTCAGGGTCTTTGCAGGGTCCTCTATCTGGAGTGGACAGCTCTGCAAGGTTGGCTCCTTCCCATCAGTTGAGTGGTGGGAAATCTTCCTCCACAAACACTGTGCTGTGCAACCCAGAAGCCACTAGCCACATGTGGCTACTGATCGCCTGAAATGTGACTCGTCCAAGTTGAGATATGCCATGAGCATTTCGGAGACTGAGTCCAAAAATTGAATGGAAGATAGCTTATTATTTTTTATATAATTTAAATTTAAATGACAATATTTTGAATGTATTGAGTTCCATATGTAGTATTAAAATTAATTTCACCTGCTTCTTTTTCCTTTTTTTTTTTAATGTGACTACCAGAAAGTTTTAAATTGCCTATGTGGCTCACATTTGTTGGCCCACTTCCTATTTCTATTGCTCATTGCTGATTGAAAGGAGTCCCCCACCCCAACTGCAGCACCCCATTTTATTGTCATCACAGCACATTATCACTCCTTGGATATAAATAAATTATAAGGAATCATAAGGAATAAATAAAGTATAGATTGTTTACTTGCATACTTTAAGCACCAGGGATCTTGTCGGCTGAGTTTACTCTATGCCAGTGTCTGGCGTGCAGTGAAAGCATACTTTATGAAATGAATCAATGAAGGAATAAAGGAACGAGTGCACCAGGAGCTCCCACTCAGCCTCACTCGAATGCTCACCAGGGTTAGTGAGCTAGACTAGCACCCTGCAGGGAGAGGAGAGGGCAGCCACACAAAAGAAATATAACTTGCTCAACGGCCATTACTTAATTACATTTTGTGGTTTTCTTTCTAATTTCCCAATCAGAAACGAAAGACTTTTTAGTTCACCTGGTAGGAATGACCAGCCCACCTAACTACCACAGATCTAGCTGACAAGAGGATTTGCAGGTTATTAGGAACCTAACGGCTCATTGACTAAGGTGATGGGGATCAAAAAGAGTTTTTAACTGACCTTCTGGTTAGTGAACAATCATTGCAATGATTGAGAAACTGAAGGCACTGCATTGGGCGAGAAGTCACTGCTAATTGCTGGCCTTTGAGTCCCATAACTGCCATCAAATGGCTAACGTGTTATATAAGTGATATAATTAAGCTTCAGAGTTGACAACCCCATTAAGATGAATGGGAAAGTTCACACTCCATGCACTACTATTATTTTTAGATTTGCCTGTCTGAAGACTCAAAGACTTTGTCCAGACCAAGTCAAAACCTTCTTGCTTTGCCCTGACATTCTGCTCACTGAATTGACTCTGTTGTGTACAGAAAGCCAAGCTGGGAGGTTCGGCGACCACAGTGCTCTTTGAGTTATGTGATGAATTGTACTTTTCCCCCTTACTATCCTAGAATAAAGAATAGAGAAGGTATATAATTTGAAAGTCATGTCCAGAGAGCCTAGGATTCAATCTATCCTGGCCAATGATTTACAGAAAGGCTTTCTGTTTCTATTTCCTGGCTTTGGATGTGCCCATCGCAAAATACTTCGGTTGCCATGGAGAAAAAAGAAGAGTTTGGCTTTCATGATTCTCACATACTATTAAAAATTATGCCTATCCAAAAAATTAAATTAAAAACTCTCCACCTGGGGGAGCAGATGTAGCTCAAGTGGTTGAGCACCTGCTTCCCATGTACAAGGTCCCAGGTTCAATCCCCGGTATCTCCTAAAAACAAACAAACAAAAAACCCAACTCTCATTGGGGAGCAGATGTAGCTCAGTGGTTGAGCATCTGCTTCCCATGTACAAGGTCCTGGGTTCAATCCCTGTACCTCCTAAGGGAAAAAAAAGAAAAAACTCTCCATCTATATATACAAATATATATAGCAAAAATATAAATATATAAATTCTAGGTTTTCCACCAGTCTTTATCAAGAGTCTAATGCTTTGCTATTTTCCATAATATTCAATTATTCTGGAAAGCCTGCATTACTAAGTTTTTTCAGTTTTTAGTTAATTCTTGGCATCATGTGCACATGATCTGATAAAAGGCAACTCTCTTTTTCGACCTTATGCCAATATGCCTGTAGATTGGCCCCACTGACTCTGTTCATCTTTTTTTGCCATTAATTCCCATCTCATTCCACAAGCCCACATACTTATTTGCACCCTAATTCTTGTTATTACTCTACACTGGGATGTTCTTCCTCTTCATATTTTATTATGTAAGCCCATCTTGCCCTTCGATGCCTGTTCCATGCCATCCTCCCAAAACCTGCCCACGGTAACCAGCTTCTATTAGAACAAGTTGCACGATTTATATAACTGTCTTCCTTCTTTCCTTCCTTCTGTCATACATTCAATACATATACATTGTGCTTCTACTATGCACTCAGACTCAACAGTGACTAAAACCAACCCAGCTCCCACCCTCATAAAGCACGTCTTGTAGTGGAGAAGCCAGCCTCGAAGGCGGTTACCCAGTCTCTCTACTTATAATTTACAAGCCCCTGGAGGGCGGTGACCTCTTTTCATGCAGTAGTATAAAGGAGATTCTCAAGATGCATCTTCTTTGACCAATGTGCTCTACCTGAATCTGACATTTATGCTGAAAACTGACTTTGTGTATTTGCTCCGAGGACGCTGATTCCGTTTTCCGTGCACGATTGTTGATCATCCCTCACGCCGAGTCCTAAAAGCCCCTGGAGAAACACAAAGGAGGTGAAGGGGGGCTCCTGTCTGCGAAGCTGCCGGGACAGTGCCTGATTTCTTGGGATTTACAAGTCGAGTCACTGCTTGTACTTTAGTTTCAGTGGCTTTACCTCTTCTGAGACTGGTCTGAGCTGCACAGTAGGTTCTTCCACCAGCACCAGCCTGAGGCTCGATGCGGTAGTGCCCACACTTACAGAGCCTCGTCTAGCCGCAGTGGAAATGCATGAAGACGTGAATGTATCCTTAAAAGGTCATTTCAAATTAAATTTCCTCTTTTCAAAAGAGATAAAGTAATAAGTTTCTCCTAGTTCACATAAAATATGAATTGATTTCCCCAAACTCGAATAATAAACCATTTGAAAACAAATTCCCAAAAGGCCCTGTGGCTCTCTCATTGACTTTCTTCATCTGCTTCCTTTATCATCTCCAAAATTAAGCAAACAATTACAATCTGAGACATAAGCCGTACACATGAATAGAGAGTAATTAAAAATCGTCAACGTCAAATGGCATAATCTGTGTGAAATTAAGAAGTCTCTCTTTGAACACTGCCAGTTGTTGGCTACCCACCACTTGGAGAAACATCTGTCCCTCTAAACTGTAAAATTTCCCGAAGCAGAAAATCTATTGTAGATGTCTTCTCTCCTGCAATTAGCACTATATATGTTCTTGGAATTTGATCAACCCAAGACGAAATAATAAACTTCAACATCAATGGAACCATTGCTATAAACCTCTAAGTCATCTCCTAGTAAAACCTCCCTCCCCGCCTCTCTCTATCTGGCCATTCGGATCCCATTTCCCAAGGAAGGAAACAGTGAGAACGCAGTGTCGGAGGCTGGAGACAAGCATTGCTTTTAGAACTTGTTTCGGTTATTTTTTCATAAACCCACTTGACTTAATTCATCTTCAACCAATTTGTAGTTAAAATATATACATACAATTGAAAACACCAACCGAGTGACCAAAAGAAGGAAAATCACTTTTGAGTTAAATGCCTACCTAATCTGGATTATGTTACTTTGGGCTCCCCCACCCCCAGTGAGCAGAGGAGCTAGGAGTGAGCTTCATTAGCCATAATGATAATTACAAGCACTTTCAAAGAGGCTTTTATCCCCAAGGCTTGAAGTGCTCTATAAACATTAATTAATTTAAGCTCTGGGTAGCCCAGCACCCATTATGCCTTTTGTAAAGAAGAGTAAACAGAAGAGCACAGAAGTTAAGTGGTTTCACTCCAGCTTTCAGCCAGCCAGCAGCAGAGCTGGGAATCACAGCCTTCTGCAGGCACCAGAGCCTGCGAGGAAAGACACTGCAAAGCTTAGCAGGGGAAAGTGAGCAAATGGCTACATTTTAGCCAGAATGCCAGGTAGGCAGTGCAGTCAAGGGGCTAAGGGGACCTCAGCATGTAGACGAGTACTGTGCTTTTCCAACTTCAACGTGCACTCGGATCACCTAGGAGATCTTGTTAAAATGCAGTTCCTGAGTCGGTAGGTCTAGCGGGACCTGGGACTCTTCATTTCTAACCAGCTCCCAAGTGGTGCAGACGCTGCTTGTCCAGGGACCTGTTGTGCGATAACAGCCTGTTGTTTTCTTTATTGTTCATTCTGTTCTTTACCCAACTCTGTACTACTTGACTTTTCTCAGTACTACTTTTTTTAATTGAGCATTCCCTCTTTTAAATTGATGTGTAGTATTCATAGAGTGATGCACACGGGTCTTAAATGTCAGATTTGAGGATTAAAGAATGAACGTACCTGGGTAATCCACAACGTTAGCCAGATAGAGACCATTTCCATCACCCCAGAAAGTTCACAGACCACATTTTGCATAGCCAGTTTATGGGCTATATCTACACATGTCACAATAAAATGAGTTAACATCCAAAATGAGAGGCATATTACTCCTCTATGCCTTTTCTTTTTCGTTTTTTTTTTTTTTTCAATTTTATTGTGATGACATATATACAACACAAAATTCCTCATTTAAACCACGCCCAAGTGTACAAATCAGTGACATTAATTACATTCACAATATTGTGCTACCTTCAACACCATCCTTTACCAAAACATTTTTATCTCCCCAAACAGAAACTCTGTACCCATTAAGCAATATATGAATTTAAATTAAGAAAATGGAGACGTAACAAATCCCACTCGTTTCAGTGTGACCTTCTTTGGAATTTGGAGACAGGGTTGCAAAAATACCATGCTGCAAATATCAGGTTGGCATCCAGGCCATCTGCCCTTAGATCCCAGCACAGTGAGATGGCCAGTCCTTTGAGCAGGAATTCCACTTAACGATATTGATTATTCAATATTAGTATTTTTAGGGTTTCGCAGTCGTTCCTAAAAGAGGAAGCACTAGGTAGAGGCAAATTTGCACTGTCTGACCAAGGAAAAGAATATGTTTTGGCGGATAAGAAACTAAGTACGGGACTGCGTTTAGACAATTCTGTCACGAAGATGAAAAGGAAGCCGTTTAATCAGTCACTCCGAGTTTCCTTTTCTCCTCCATGAAGATAAACATCTGGACATTTGGAAACATTTGGGTAAGTAACTCATTTTACCAGCTTTTAATCATAAACAAATTAATTCAGCGACTTTTATTGAGGGCAGGGTTATTTACGAAACAGGCTGCTGGGATCCTCCAGGGATGGAGTTGAGGGGCCTGGGCCCTGCTCTGGGAAAGTGTAGAGTCAAGTTTACAGTCACATCCAGAAAGGTAAGAGCCTTTAGGAAGGCAAAAACAGGAAGAAGGAGGCTCAATAAAGGCCGCATCCATCTGGGAAGACCAGGGAAAGCTCCTGGAGGAGGGGGCCTTGGAGATGGGACCTCACAGGTGGCAAGGGAATAGCAGGGCAACAGATATTCCAGGCAAAAGGAAAAGGACAATTAAAGGCATGCACATGGATAACAAATTCTTGTTATCACATCAAAAGAGAAAAATTAGAGTCAGTGTTTATTTTCGTTTGAAACAGGTAGTTACAGCCAAATGGAACTCTGGGTTTAAAAGAAGTCCTCATGGGCACACTTTATTTATTCATTCACTCAATATTACTGCATGCCCACCATGTCCCAGGCACTGTGCGAGGCTGAGCACACTGTGAAGAAACAAGACGGACATGGCCTGAGTCCCTGGAGCTGACAGTCTAGTTGGGGAACCAGACAAAAGAGAAATAAACAAACAAATAATACACATTTCCAAATGATGATAAACGCAGTAAATGAAAGCAATGCAGACCTGTGGTAAAGGCAGATAGAAGACGGTGGACCTCTCCGAGGAGGTGACATTACAGCTACTGTCTGAAGGACAAAAAGGAGCTAGGCTTTGGGGAATGGGGTGCAAGAAGCTGATCCAAACAGATGGTCCAGAACCACTTCTGCAAAGGCCAGGAGACAGAAAAGATTTGGGTGTATTTCAGGAACTGTCAGAAGAACAATGAAAAGGGAGTTTAGGAATTAACAGGGAGATGGAGGGAAATGGCTGGGGATGTGGTGGGACAAACAGGTGAAGATCAGATCATTGCAGAGCCTTGTAGGCGGGACTTTGCATTTTACTCTAAGCACAATGCACAATCGTGGAAGGATTTTAGTCTGCAGAGTGACATGATCTGATTTGCATGTTTAAAAGATCGTTCATATATGAATGCGTTCATCTTGCCATAGGGTGTTATCTCCGTGGCTGGAGACACATAACAACCAAGAAAATATTAAACTCCCGTCTGGGGAGTCCTGCTACATTCTCAAACAGAGGGGCAAGAATTTCTCAAATACATAGGCAGTGCCTAACAAAAGAAAACAGACCAGTATGTTAAGCCCTCAATATTAATGCATGTAACTATGAACTTTATTCTTCAAAAATTGAAGCTTAGTGGTTGCCATAGGTTCTGAGGGGAGAGGAAGGGAAGACACAGGGCATTTTGGGGTTACTGGAATTGTTCTGCAGGATCTTACAATGACAGATACAGGCCATTATACCCTTATTTATAGGTCAGAACCTATAAAGTGTATGGTGCAAAATGTAAATCATAATGCAAATGACTGACCGTGGTTAGTGGCAATGCTTCGAAATTTGTTCATCAATTGTATCAAATGTACCATATTCATGTAGGATGTTATTGGGTGGGAGGATGTGGGGGGAGGGGTTAATGGGAATCCTCTATATTTTCTATGTGACTTTTTCCTGTAACCTAAAACTTCTTGGAATACAAAGTGAAAAAAAAAGACACTGGGGGAACATACAGAAGAAACTGTCAATATACATAAAAGACAACTGATCTTATAGTGATGAAAGGCACAATGCAATTTTTTTTAATTTTTTATTTTTTTAATTAAATTAAATTTTGTTTTTATTATTATTATTTTGGCTTTGTTTGGGGGAAGGTTTTGGATTGCAGAAGGGTTGCAACTGTGGCAGGAGAGGATCACTGGTGCAGGGTGTTTGTGGTGGGGGGATGTGTGGGGAGGGGTGCGCCTGGGGCATACCTCTATGGAATATGAAGGTGTTCACGTGGTCATGGGGTGCCGTCTCGGTGGGTGGAGACCCACACAATAACTGACAGAAAATTGAATTCCCATCCTGGTGAGTCCTGCTACATTCTCTAATAAAGTGGCAAGAATCCCTAGAGTACATGGGCAGTGCCTTGTGAAGGACAGACCAATACACCAGGCCCTTGATATTGATGGTTGTACTTGTGAATCTTGTTCTTGTGAAATTGAAACATAGCCTAGTAATATATATTGCTTAAGAGTTACCTTCTGAAAGCCTCCTTGTTGCTCAAATGTGGCCTTTCTCTAAGCCAAAACTTAGCATATAAACTCACTGCCTCCCCACCAGCGTGGGACAGGAACCTCGGGCATGAGCCTCCCTGGCACCGAGAGATTATTACCAAGCACCAACTAGCAATGCACTTAGAAAAAGACCTAGACCAAAAGGGGGAAATATTAAACACAAATGAGTTTTTATGGCTAAGAGATTTCAAAGTGAGTTGGGAGGTCATTCCAGAAGTTACACTTTTGCACATCTTAGGAGGATTTCATTGACTGCCACAGTATACAGTGCCTCAAGCAGGGGTGCTCCTGAGGGCTCTAGACATTGAGACACTATAGGTAGGGCAGACAACCCCAGGAAATTGGCATCCCATCAGTGAACTTTACCTTGGAATATATGATAACCTATCTCCCCAATGTATCAGAGTTAGACTCATTTATAATTTTCCCACACATGGTTTTTCTGCCACTTTTATTTGAACCTATAATTAGCACTATACCCATTAAATATATGTCACAGAGACTTAAATCTTCCAGCTGTTCATATGCTGGTTGAGCCCTGAATTTCAGAAGAGTTGCAGGCAACATCTACTCTCCAGCTCATCAGACTCACCCAGGACAACTAACAAAAGGATGATGATGGACAGTGTCCATCTCCCCCTTCAAAAAGAGAGTAACTGCAACTGTAAGCAACACACTTCCATCCATCTGCCCCATGGGATCTAAACCCCCTCTCAGTCAGAAGCAGAGTGGGCATTGCCATTCCAAAATCCTCAAGACTGAGGAATGAACAAACATAAGGGGGGAATGCAACTATGAACCAAAGTAGACTTATTATTATTCTAGTAATGGAAGAAATTATAACATTGATATAAAGACAGTGGCCACTAGAGGTTCTGAGAGAGGGAGAGGGAAAATAGGTGTAACATGGATCATTTTTGGGACATTAGGAATGTTCTGCATGATACTTCAATGACGGATACAGGCCATTATACATTTTGTCAAAACCTATAAAATTGTGTGGTACAAAGTATAAACTATAATGTAAACTATAGATCATGGTAATAGTAATGCTTCAATATGTGTTCATCAATTGTAACACATGTACCACACTAATGAAAACTGTTGTTAAGGGGGGAAAGTTTGTGTGGGGGTTGTATATGGGAATCCCCTATATTTTCAATGTAACATTTATATAATCTAAAGCTAAAAATAAAGGAAAAAAATAAAAATAAATAAATAAATTTTTAAAAGATCATTCTTAGGGCAGTGGGGAGAAAGAGATTGGAGAAGGGAAAGAGTGAAAGTGCAAAGGTCAAGGAGAGGGCTGATTGCAGGAGCCCAGTTGAAAGATGATGGCAGCCTGGCTGACAAGGCTGTCCCAGGGGATGAGATGTGGGTGAATTCCAGATTTGTGGTGGACGGAGAGAATCAGCAGGACTTGCTGATGGATAGGCTGTCAAGGGTGAGGGAAAAGGATACATTTAAGTAACTGGGTGGATGGTGGTACTGCTGGCTGAGAGAAGAAAGGTAAGCAGTCTACCCGAATGAATGGCTGAAGGAGGTTTTACTTCATTGGCTGCCATTTTGGATTTTCCATGCCATGGCTACCTGTACTAGCACAAATCTTTAAACGTTGTTAATAAATTTATAAAGAAAGAAATGTAACAGCCAATTGGCACAAGAATTACTAACACACTATTTATATGCTATCAAAAGTTAAGTATTTAAAGGCTGATATGCAAAGAAAAGCAAAAAGAAGAGACAATGCCTGCAGATGTTCACTCTGGGTAATCAGAAATATCACAAATCTGGGTTCAGTTTTTCCTGATGTAATGATAACCTGCAAAATGTTTATTTTTTTATTTTTATTTTTTCAGTTAGGCCAGTAAAAAGAATTTATTTGGGAAATGGGGGAAAGAACAGAGCTTGCTGAGAAATGGGAGAAAAAGATGGAAATACACACCAAGATTTGATGCAGGCTCCTCTAGGCAGAGAGAGCCCAAAATCTTTAGAAAGAAGAAAAATTTGGGATGAAACAGTAAAATGTATGTCTTTTTGAAGATACACCCCTCTCCTCTTTAACGGTGTGCTTATAAATACTTAACAACATGGGAAGGGGGGAAAAAGTCCTGATTTGTAGTGTTCACTGATTTCTGTGCTATAAATATGCCCTCATGGCTAATTTCAAGCTACCAGCATGACCTCGTTAGCAGAGTAGGGAAAAGATGTATAGAAACACACCATTATATAGTATTTCCACCGCGTAGATAGGACAGACGTGAATAAGTTCAAGACCATATGTAACTATAAAATGCAGGAAAATAATTAACAAATGATAGGTTTTGAGAATTGTGGCAGTTTGGTATTGTTTATGAATTCCAAAATGAGATATTGGATTATGTTTGTAAACTGGTCTGTCCCTCTGGGCATATTAGATTATATTGGATTCAGAGGTTTCACTTGTACTTGTTTAAATAATGATTAGGGCTTTGATTGGGCCAGTCAGTAGGACATTGAGTCCCACCCGCCAAAGGGTGTAGACTGAAACTACACAGCAGAGCAGAGGAGTTAGTTGGAGTTTCAATGCTGGAGGCTGGGAAGTAAGCATACAGAGGAGCAGAGAGAAGGCTCTATTAGACACAGCAGAGGCCCCAGGAAGAGAGATGAGCCATTCGCCTGATAGTCTGCAGCTGGCCTTGTGGAGATAGCAGAGCAGCTGCGCCCGGAGAGAGGCAAGCCCTGGGAAGAGAGGATCCCAGGAAGCATGAACCCTCGCAGATGTCGGCAACCATCTTGTTCCAACACGTGGCAATAGACTTTGGTGAGGGAAGTAACTTACGCTTTTTGGCCTGGTAACTGTAAGCTTCTACCCCAAATAAATACCCATTATAAAAGCCAACCGATTTCTGGTATTTTGCATCAGCACCCCTTTGGCTGACTAATACAAGTATTTACTATGTTTGCTTTTAATATAACTTCTTGAATTGTGAATTTTTGTACTTTAATTCTTAATAATTGCCATGTTTAAAACGAGCTTGCAAAATTCCTGGAAATTTAACAGCCAGCTCTCATAAGCCTCTACGACCTGCTTCAGCACACTGCTAATGAATGTGGGCTGAATGAGTTTCATTGCACTCCCTGAGCTAATGAAATTCTAGAAATTCTAGAAAAGTTCTGTCTCACCGTGGCATTCATTAATAAACAGCTACTGAGCTGGGAATATAATTAGCATGTATCCAATGGTTCTGCACAACAGTCACTGGTCTAGAGCCTTTATTAACTGAATTAATACACAGAGAAACCCTAACAATAGCTGCTATTATTGTCCCCATTTTATGAGGAAAATTGGAGCACAGAGGTTAGTAGATTGATAATGCCATGATTTGAACTCTCTCTTCTAAAGTTAAGATAAATAAGAATGAAGTAAAACCTCTGTGTTCAGCAATTTCATGAAGATGCATGTGAATATTAATCTATTTCATACGCAAGTATCCATCTTAATGTCTACACATCACACTTAAGGATCTTGTTCAGATACTGGAAAGATTTGCATTTTCAATTGCCTCAGTGCACTTAAAATCATGGTCTATTTTAATCGAATGTGCCTCTATGGATAAAAGAGAGAAAAAATAAATAATATGAAAAATCAATGATTTGGTTCAGTTAATATGTTCAACAGGCATTTTTAATTTGCAATAATTTACCATTTTTAACAGCCTTGTTAAAAATCGCTTGACTGTAGATGTGAGGGTCAATTCTGAGTTCAATTTCTGAGGGTCAATTTCTGAGTTCTCGAAATATTTTACAGCAATTGCCTATTTCTCTTCATGCTACAACTTGCAGAGATTTAAGTTATAGTAATAGTTTATATGCTGACAAAAACCATAAGATCTGCTAAATGGAAAACAAAGAAGTACTATGTAATGCCAAAATCATCTTTTTTTTAAAAACAAATCAATTTTATTGATACATATTAATAAAGCATACAATTGATCCAAAGTGTACAATCAATGTTATTTGCTATAATCACATATAATCACTTCAATCATTATTAGAGCATTTTTATTATTTCAATAATAATAATAATAAACAAAAAGCAGACAAACAAGAAAACTCCTCACCTCTCAATTTCTCTATGCTTCCCCCACTGTACATAGCTGCTATTTCTGGCTATTATGTCCAAAGTGAATAATCAATGGCTTTTAGTATAATTACAATGTTGTACATTCATCATCTCAAAAATTCTAGAACAATTTCAAAACTCCAAAAGGAAAGACTCCACACTCCTTAGCATTCCTTCCTCAGACCTACATAACCACTAATCTCCTTTCATCTTTATAAATTGATTTATATTTACATTTTATAGAAATGGAATCACACAATATGTAGTACTCTGTGTCTGGTCTCCTTCACTTAGTATAATGTTTTTTTGTCTGATAACATTTTGTACTATCATTGTAGTTTTGATTTGCATTTCCCTAATCGCTAGTGATGTTGAACATTTTTCCATGTGTTTCTTCGCCATTTGTATTTCTTCTTTGGACAGTTGTCCTTTCAAGTCTTTTGCCCATTTTTTAATCGGATACTTTATCTTTTTATTGTTGAGCTGTATGGTCTCCTTATATATCATGGATATTAAACCCTTATCAGATATGTAATTGCCAAATATTTTCTTCTATTGAATTGGCTGCCTTTTCACCCTTTTGACAAAGTCCTTTGAGGTACAAAAGTGTTGAATTTTGAGGAGGTTCCATTTATCTATTTTTTTCTTTTGTTGCTCCTGCTTTGGGCGTAAGGTTTAAGAAACTACTGCCTACCACAAGATCTTGAAGATGTTTTCCTTCATTTTCTTCTAGGAGTTTTATGGTTGTTGTTTTTATATTTAAGTTCTTGATCCATTTTGAGTTAATTTTTGTGTAAGATGTGAGATAGGGGTCCTCTTTCCTTTATTTGGATAGGGCTATCCAGTTTTCCCAGCACCATTTGTTGAATGAACTGTTCTGGCCCAGCTGGGTGGGCTTAACAGCCTTGTTAAAAATCGCTTGACTGTAGATGTGAGAGTCAATTTCTCAGTTCTCGATTTGGTTCTATTGGTCAATTTGTCTATCCTTATGCCTGTACCATGCTGTTTTTAACCACTGTAAGCTACATAATATGCTTTAAAGTCAGGAAGTGAGAGTCCTCCAATTTCATTCTTTTTTAAGACATTTTTTGCTGTTCGGCACCCATTAGCCTTCCAAATAAATTTAATTATTGGCTTTTCAATTTCTGCAAAAAAAGGCTGTTGGGATTTTTATTGGGATTGCGTTCAATCTGTAAATCAGTTTTGGTAGAATTGACATCTTAATGATATTTAGTCTTCCAATCCATGAACATGGAATGTCTTTCCATTTATTTAAGTCTTCTTCGGTTCAAAACCATCTTTTTAAATTTCAGAGCAGAGATGGGACTGGGTGATTTAGAGTAAGAAATAAAACCCTGTCAGGATAAACTCACCTCTCAAAACAATTTCTGACGCAACTCTTTAAATTCATTTAGAAATTACAATAAATGTGCCTCTCAGAGAAAAAAGTGTTTGTCCAAGTGCTCATCACATCGGCTCACACAAAAAACAGCTTTGCAAAAGTATCCCACGTAAAACTTAACAATGCCCTAAGGCTTCTCAGACTCCTCATGAATATAATAACTCAAATAATATTCCTAAAGCATCTCTGTATTTAAAGACAGACTTGATCAGTCTTTTGGGTAGTGATTGGTTTTGGATTTCCATAGTTATATTTTAATTGTGAGATGTCTTACTTCCAATTCTGAAATGACCTAACTGCTTTTGCAATAGAATTCCCCTCCTTTGAAGGTGAGCTGGTAACAGATTCCTCAGAGACCTGGCTTGTTCTGGCTGTCAGAACCACTTTTATTCAATTACATCTAGAGCTCTCAATTTCTCCCCACCATTTCCAGCATCCCTTGTCTACCTTCGTAACAGGATTCTTCCCCTGGGCATGGAAATATTGCTGGGGCCTCCTTTCATAATTTTAATGGGGGTTTTGTGCAAAAAGATAATTATTTGTTGTGGTGGGCAGGGGGTGAAGTGTGGGGAAATGCCTTTTTAATCACGGGCTTGTGTTTTCTTCCCAGTTGAGTTAAACCCACTTCAGATTTGGTATGAGGTACCGGGCAGTTTAAGGGTCTTAAGATGGAAAGGGGTACAAGATACATCTGTTTAGAAAGACCTGAAGGCAGCTCAACCGGCCCTTTCTGACTGGATGGATAAACCGTGGTGACCATGGGCTATAGAGGGCAGGGGCAGGTGAGCCGTCCAGGAGCACAGAGGCCCTGGCCCCGCCAGCCCGCTGCCTCCCCGCCACAAGAGCGCTCACCGGCTTGTGAGCAGACCTGGCTGGGAACCTGTGCTGCTTCCTGCCAAAAGGGCTCGGGCACAGGTCTCCCAGTCGGGCTGCCTTGGATAGCCAACTCTGGAAACATATATCTGGCCAGATCATTTCTCTGCTTCAGGCCCTTTGCTGGCTTTCCGTCTGTCTTAGGATAAATCCAGGCCCTTCCACCTGCCACGAGCCTGGTTTCTATGCCTTGGACACGCCAAGCCTTTTCCCACCTCAAGGATTGCTTTAAGCGATGAATCTTTTGCCTGAACTCTCTTCTCCTAGGACGTTCCTCCTCAAATTCAGGTCTCTGTTCAAACGTCACCGTCTCAGACGCCTTCCCTCACGCTCTCTGCCACACCATCCTGGAGGGCGGTGGGAAAGCGAGACTAGGAAGGAAGGAGCCGAGACAGGTTGTGGCGAGGCCAGCGTACAGCTGAGGGCACCTGGGGCTGGATGGCACCAAGGGCCCTCTGGGGGCTGCGCAGAACATGCCTCAGGGTTATCCCAACCGGGGAAGGGAACTGGGGGTTTGTCCCCCCACGCCGGCCTGTCATTGGGCAAAGGGTAGTCCCAGGGCATCAATACCTGTGTGCAGGCAGGTCACCCTCCTGTGGCTGGGGAACCCCCTCAGGCAGAGTCACAGGTGCTCAAAGGAGCACACCCCTGGCATCTGTCCCTGAGGGGACAAGGCGAAGGGGACAGGGCAGTGTCTACCAGACACTTCATAACCCTGAGGGCGGCAGACCTGGAAGCACGGCCAGTCTCGGGCGGTGCCGACTCGAGGGGCAGCTCTGTTCTCCGCTGGGCATGTGTGGTGGCACTTTCCCTCCCTGGGGCTCACTTTCCTTTACTGTAAAATGGGGATAGGGACCCTAGCAGAGTTTCCACAGTGTGGTATAGATATCACAGGTGGTGCACAGCAGGTAGGTTGAAGGTGATAAATGGATGCATATATTTTAAGGGTTATACACTGTTATGTGTCAGGGTAACCCTCACTTCTGAAACAAAATACCCACCAAAGTCTCAGTGACTTAGCACCGTGAACATTGATTTCAACCCAATGCAGTGAGTGGGGTGGGAGGTAGGATGACAAGAGGGGCAGCCTCTTACCTAAAAGGCTGTTTTTAAAATCAAGGCTCCTTCCCTCTACTGCCTCTGCTATTTTCGAGGACCCTGGAGTCCTAAACTCTATTATTTGCATCAAGCCTGTAGAAAGAGAGAGGGAGAGGGAGAAAGGCAGAAGGGGCTGTAGGGATGGAAGGGGAGAGGGGGAGGGGAGGAGGAGGGAGAAAGAGAAAGGATAGCGCAGGGATTTCAGGAATTAGATCTAGAAGGGAGTACATCAGTACCTCTTCTTAACCAGAATATGGTCACGTGGCTGGCTCCACCTGTTTGGGGAATGTAATCTTCCTGCATGCGCGGAGTAAAACCTGGGAGTTGATGAATGCACACATGCTGTGATCACTGCCACGGCGTGGTTGTATACTTACATACAGACCGCATACAGATATAGATCCAGATATGAAAAATATCACTAGCACATCAAACTTAACAATTTCATGGATATTATTGCTTGGATGTGGGTGGGTAAAAATGGTCCTCAGAATGATTTATTGGGAAGTCAAAGAAAATATATTCGTGGAGGGGATATGCAGATGTGGCAAAATTGTGAAGGTAGATGTGAATGGTCTACAAATTGCAAGATTTTATATGGAATGTGCTCTTCACGTTTGTGTCAGTTAATACGACGCTGAGTCAGCTCATTATCCTGGAAATAGGAATCAGTTAAGTAGTTCCACAATAATGTTGCATAACAACTGCCCTGAAACTTAGTGGTTTCAAACAATAATCTGCTCTGGGTCTGTAGAGCAGGTGGGGGTTGGCTGACCGAGGCTGGGCTCTTGGCCCCAGGTCTGTTCACACGCCACTTGGGACAGAAGCTGCCCCAGGGCAGAAGGAATAGGGGGTGGGAAGAAACACACAATGTCTGTTAAGACCCAGCTTTAGAACTGACACCCTGTCGCTTCCACCTACTCGCACTAGCCAAAGCAAGTCACAGGGCTAAGCCCCACATCTGTGGGGCAGGGGTAAATACTCCACTTGAAGAACTGGGAAGAATGATAAGATCTACTCTACTACAGGCCCCACACAGACATCTGGGGGAAGAAGGAGAGATCTTGGGATGAGGGAGAAATAGGGAAAATGAAAATAAAATTTACACCCTATTTACACAATTTTATCCATTGTCAAAACTTATTTGGGCACCAATTTCTCTGATCATGTGGTTTCTAACTACAGTTAATTGAATGCTAACTATTGAAAATATGGAGAAAAATAGAGTTATTATGTTTGAACTTCCTCTGCTGTCATAAGAAGCTAATAAACAACTTTCTCAAAGGTTTCACTGTGATCCTAAGTGGACAAAAAAAAAAGCCATCATCCTGTGATGCCTTTTTTCCTCTCTCTCTCCTCCATGTGGCATCTCTGTTAAAGGAATGCCAAGTTGAAATTTAATTAAGTTGAAATAATTTCCAAATGCTCCTTCCATCCCAGCTGACAACAATTCTTCACCCCTCCCTTTGTCTACACCCTTTGCAATGTGACTTGCAACTTTTCCCCTCAAGAGGTGGAGAATCTTTGTTCACATTCTGAATCCGGGCTGGTCTTGTGATCTGATTTAAACTGTTATTGTTTTAAGCAGCTACCTTGTGGGGTGTTCTGTTATGCGGCAATAGTTACTGATACAGATGGAATGGACTCACCCCAGTCTCCACCCTCCCCATGATTGTGACTTTGGGCTTGGCCATGTGACTTGCTTTGGCCCATAGAATGTAAGTAGATGTGACATGAGCTGAAGCTTTTCATGTGTGTGCAGCTGGGCTGGGCCTCTTAGAGCTTCTGTCTTCACCATGAAGCCCCAAGTAGTTGTTCTTGTAGCTTGTGTCCTAGAGTGCAGACATGGGGAGCAGACCTGAAACTGACCTGAAACCCATAGTCCAGCCTAGACCAGCCAAGGATAGCCAAACCACAGCCAACCTGCAGATTTGTGAGTGGGAATTAAAATGTTTGTTCTTGTAATCCACCGAGATTTTGATGTTTTTGTTAAGCAGCATTATCAGAACAGAAACCTGACTAATACACAGAGTATTCACATATCAAAGTAATGTACTGTGGGATGCATATAATCTGTCTTTTTTTTATATTAACAACTTTATTTCAAATTTACAAAAATAATAGAAAAAGGCAGCTTAACAAGTTATAGAAACATTACTCCTAAAAAGTTCTTTTCCAGGCACTTTTATCTCATCTAATTCCAACTGCTAACTCAGTTGTTCCTCTAGTGTTCAGAAAGACACACAGATGAACAGAGATTAATTAAATGACATAGTGAAGGTCTCCTTATTAATGAAAAAAATGAAGAGAAAAAAAAATGCTTAATCATTGTATTAGTTAGCCAAGGGGTGCTGATGCAAAATACCAGAAATCTGTTGGCTTTTTATAAAGGGTATTTATTTGGGGTAGAAGCTTACAGTTACCAGGCCATAAAGCATAAGTTACTTCCCTCACCAAAGTCTATCGCCACGTGTTGGAGCAAGACGGCTGCCGACGGCGGCCAGGGTTCAGGCTTCCTGGGTTCCTCCTTCCCGGGGCTCCATTTCTCTCCGGGCTCAGCTGCTGTGCTTTCTCCACAAGGCCAGCTGTAGACTATCAAGTGGCCGGCTCTGCCTCTCTCACTGGGGCTTCTGCTATGTCTAAGGAGCTGTTTCTATTCCTCTGTGTTCTTCTCCTGTGTGTTCACTTCCTGGGCTTCAGCTCAGAACTCCAGCATCAAAACTCCAACATCAAAACTCCAATTAATTCCTCTGCTCTGCCGTATAGTTTTATCTGTGAGTCTCCACCCACCAATGGGGCAGAGACTTGATGTCCTATTGATGTGGCCCAATCAAAGCCCTAATCATAATTTAATCATGCCCAGGTACAGACCAGTTTACAAACATAATCCATTATCTACTTTTGGAATTCATAAACCATACCAAACTGCTACTATCATATTCATATCTCACATATTATCTTTCTTTATAAACTAGGAACATCCTTGAAAACCTAAAGCGATTGCTTATTGATTGTATCAAAACAATCGTACTAGGGAACTTTATAAGATAAAGAACACTATTATAAATCCCTTTTATAACTGGAGTTCATGGGACAGCATCTTCAATTATGTGGCTTTTGAATTCCGATTTCATAAATTCAAATGTTTGGTTATATTGAAACCTGCCTTCAGTACAAGAAAGAATGCAGGGGCTCTAGTCCTGGCTTCACAGTTGATTATTATTTCTTTGATAAGTCATCAGTTAGCATTACCTGAAAAAATTGTGCCCTTTAGCTTATGAGAATACTATAACAGAAAAAAAATAATGTTTTTAAGAAAAAAGAGACAAATTTAAAATAACAGTTTTAGGATGTATGAGATTACTCTAGGGAAGCAGGTGTGGCTCAGTGGATAGAGCACCCGTTTACCATATGAGAGGGCCCGGGTTCGCGTCCCGAGGCCTCCTTGTGAGGGCACGCCGGCCTGAGCGGTGCGGTGGGCTGATGCAGCAACCTCAC
>JAQZBX010026592.1:0-28855 GCA_029593785.1 Cabassous unicinctus | reverse complement strand
AAATTAAAAAAAAAATATATATATATATAGAGAGAGAGAGAGAGACAACTCCCCTTGCTGTGTGACGTTGAATATTCAATTAAATCCCTTGTGTCTCATTTCATCAGGTTTTAAGTGGGTAAAATAGCAATAATTACCACATAGGGTTGTTTATGAGACTTGAATGAGTAAAGCATGTAAAGTACTTAAAACACAATTGTCATGTGGCAAGCACTACAACAGTGCTTGTATTACTACTGTGTACCAAGCACCAAAGGTGCAATGTGAGGAGAACACAGCCCCTGTCCTCAAGGAGCTTTCTTTCTCGTGGGAAATACAGGTAAGGAAAGAGTCAATAGGATAAAGAGGCAAAGCTCGGGGGACACATAGGTGGATGAGGAACTCATGCTTGGGGGGCATGGGCAGGAAAGGCTATTTAAGGAAAGTCATCTCTCAGCTGAGATCTGGAAAATGAAAAGAGTTAGCCAGGGATGGAGGAATTGGGAGATGGAGTGGAGCAAGCGTAAAAGGAGAAGGACAAGAGTATTCCAGGCAGCAAGAATTAAGTAGAAGGACGTTTCCTGCAGGAGGAGAGCATGTGTGAGGGAAGGAGAGTATCTTGAGTAAGAAGTAACTCCTTCTGGACATACTGAAACCCTCCAGGTTGAATTTTGTTTGCAGTACAATCTTCAAATCCAAGATCATTATTCCCAAAGGTTATAAACTGAGTGGGAATCCATGTTCCTGATTCCTATGTGAGAGAAGTTATACATCTCACAAATTTTAGGTCACCTTGATAAGTCCAGCCAGCAAACACAAAGGATTGATTTTAAAAAGAAAAATGCCTTCAAGGACCACCTTGAAATTTGGATGACAACTCAATCATCCCACAACAAAGGAGAAAGAAAATCACAATTTAATGTTATTCATGAGTGCTAAAGAGCAAAATTTCTGAAGGTTTTAACCCAGGTTGGACATTAGAGTTACTTAGGGAGCTCTTTAAAATTACCTATGCCCAGGCCTCATCCCACACCAATTAAATCAGAATATCTGTGGGTGGGACCAGGAGACTGGTATGTTTTAAAACCTTCCAAGGCAATATGAATGTGTTCATGTGGTCATGGGGTGGAGACCCACATAATAACTGATGAAATATAAAGTTCCCATTGTAGGGGGCCCTGCTACAATCTCTAATAGAGTGGCAAGAATCCCTAGAGTATATGAGCTGTGCCTAGCGAAGGAGGGCACACCAATACACCAGGCCCTTGATATTGATGCTTGTACTTATGAACCTTGTTCTTGTGAAATGAAAATTTAGCCTTGTAATATATATTGACTAAGTGATACCCCTTGAATGTCTCCTTGTTGCTCAAATGTGGGCTCTCTCTAAGCCAAACTCAGCATATCAACTCACTACCTTCCCTCCCATTTGGGACATGACTCCCGGGGATGAGACTCCTTGGCACCAAGGGATTATTACCAAGCACCAACTAGTGATGCATTTGGAAAAAGATCTTGACCAAAAGGAGGAAATATTAAATACAAATGAGTTTTTATGGCTAAGAGACTTCAGAGTGAGTCGGGAGGTCATTCCAAAGATTATGCTTACGCACGTCTCAGGAAGATCTCACTAACTGCCACAGCAACCAGTGCCTCAAGCAGGGGTGCTCCCTAGGGCTCTAGAGACATATTATATGCAGGGTAGACAACCCCAGGAAGTCAGCACCCTGTCGGTGGGCCTTACCTTGGAATATTATGATAATCTATCTCCCCACAGTATTAGAGTTAGACTTATTTAGAGTTTTCCTACACATGGTTCTTCTGCCCCTCTTATTTGAATCTAGAATTATCACTATATCCATTAAACATATATCCCAGAGACTTAAATCTTCTGGCTGTTCATAAGCCAGTTGAGTCCTGAATCTCAGCGAGTTCATTGACTTATCCAGTTCATCGGACTCACCCATGACAACTAACAAAAAGATGATGATGGACAACTCCCAACCCCCAAAAAACAGAGAATATCTACAACAGTAAGCAAGACAGCTCCATCCATCTGCCCCATGGGATCTAAGCCCCCTCTCAATCGGAAGCAGAGTGGGCATCACCATCCCCAAATCCTCAAGATTGAGGAATGAACAAACATAAAATGGGAATATAACTATGGACGAAAGCAGACTTATTATTATTCTAGTAATGGAAGAACTTGTAACATTGATATAAAGACAGTGGTCACCAGAGGTTCTGAGGGGAGAGAGAGAGAGAAAAAAATAGGTGTAACATGGGACATTTTTGGGACATTGAAATTGTTCTGTATGATATTGCAATGATGGGTACAAGCCATTATACATTTTGTCAAAAACTATAAATTTGTGTTGCACATAATGTAAACTATAGACCATGGTTAGTAGCAATGTTTCAATATATGTTCACCAATTGTTATAAATGTACCACACTAATGAAAGATGTTGTTAATGGGGGAAAATGTGGGGGGGGGGTATATGGGAATCCCCTATATTTTCTATGTAACATTTACATAATCTAAAGCTTCATTAAAAATAAAGAAAAAAATTAAGAAATTAAAAGATAAAAACCTCCTAGGTGATGATAATGTGCAGCCAGGGATCTGTTAGATTTTAAGAGTTATGAAATATTTCAAAACACTTCTATTAATTAACCTATTCCAATTCAGATTACTTTCTCAACTTAAGTTTGTTGGACAAAAAAAAGGTAGAGAAAATCAAGCTCTTAAATTGGTAAAATAGGAGCTACCATTTCAATGAGATTGATTGTGTGATTTGGATTGCCATTTTGCGTTCAATTATTGACCTCTGTTTTTTCTTAAGTCACTTCATTTTGTATTTAACGATAACTTGGGGAGTTGTTTTGCTAATACCCCTCTGACATTTTATTGTATTGCCAAACTGAAGAGACCGTCAATGGAAAATGGGCTGTGTGCTTTTACGCATGCATTTATTTTGAAAAAATAAAAAAGCATGTATGTCAGTCAAGAAACAAGTCACAGGCTAGAAAAAAAATGCCCTGCTGAACAGAAAATGAGGCAATGGGCAGGAAACAAAGGGCACCATAATGGAAATCTTTCAAGCTTGAATTAGGTTACTGACTAATGAGGATCCTGCAGGGAACAGTGATAAGGGGGTTGGATGTTTATTAAAGAACTATTCGTGCAAATTACTTGACTGATGTGGTGCTGGCAAGGCCCCTAAGATCCCCGTGATAAGGCAGGACCTAAGGGGCAGCAGCCATTAAGCAATTTAGATGCAGAAGCAACTGAAAAGAAAGTAATTAAGAATTTTCTTTACATGTATTCCAGGAGGGGTACTAGCATTATTTATCAAAAGAAAGATACTTCAGCAAATATACCTTAAGAAATTAAGCCTGGTTGAGAGGCAATTTAAAAAGAAGGATTTTTTATTTGCTGTTCACCTCCAACAGTGTGCTGCATCCATGACACCATGACACTGGGGCAATCAGTAGCTAGCCCATCCAGGCCAGGAGTTAGCTGGAGGGTGGAGTGGAGGGAAGATGTTGCTCAGTGCCTTTCCAGGGTCACCAACATATTTTTTTTCTTAAAATGTCCCCTTCTTTAAGGGAGGTGAGAAAATTCCCCAGTCTCTATGTCATTCGTTCCACAAGTGGCTCTAAGCCATGAGTGTGCAACAATGGCTTGACGTGGTAATGGTAGGATTTGAACTCAGTGCTTAAAGCCACCAGACCACACTGCCTCTCAGTAGAACTTACTCAGTGGATGAAGTAGAGATCAGTGTACTTAAGTCAAGAAAAGCAGGTGCAAAGACAAAGACAGGGAAGAACATGGCACAGTTCTAGTGGGTCTCATTCACAACTGTCCTTGGAAGGGAAAAAAAAAAAAAATCTTCCTTGGCTTATGTCAATTCCAAGCCTGTCTGCTATCTAATTCAGATCAGGTTCTGAGCTTTAAATTCAGATTACAGACCTATTCTTTCAATAGGCAGACACTCATCTCCTACTGCACTTCAGCTGCCTTTACCCACGCAGTCCACTGCATGAACTTCTCTTCCTCCTTCACACCTCTGTGGTCTTCCTTTCATTCTTCCTGCTTTGACTCCAGCTCCAAAAATTTTCAAATTTCACTCCAAAATTTCTCTTCTGTCTAGACTGTGTGTCATCACTCTGGCATTTCTTCCAAAAAACTATCAAACGGTAACTTGATGATCCATGCCAATGCTTTCCTTCTAAACTACTCATCTGCAAGCCCAACTAATGAAAAGGGGTGCAGTTTATTGCAATTTAGACTGACTCATAATTTCCCTTAACTAGTCATTGATTATTCAATATTTATAATTCACAATTCACAGTAAAGTTGTCAATTGCCATTTTTATTCTGTATGATCTTTAAGGTCCGTTTATTTAGAACTAAAACACTATTTCAGATTCTATATATTGCCCTGCATGGGCACAATTAGCCTCTCATCTATAGGGTGACCAATGAGGACACGTTTGAGTGTGAAAGGGAGCTCTATTAATTATGATCTTGGGCAATAGGCTCAAGACAGGGCTGCCCTGGAAAACTAGGATGTATAGTGTTTTAGTTTGCTAAAAGCTGCCAAGCAATATACCAGAAATGGATTGGCTTTTTCAGTGGGGATTTGTTAATTTAAAAGTTTACAGTTTGAGGTCATGAAAGTGTCCAAATCAAGGCATCATCAGAAGATGCTTTCTCCCCAAGCTGCAGCTGTGGGTGATGAGGCTCACGATAGCATCCACTAGTCTCTCCCCTCTTCTCCAGGCCTCCTTGCTTTCAGCTTCCAGCTTCCAGCTAAATCGGCTTCTTCTCAGTTTCTGTGTTCTGTTGATTTCAGCTTCAGGCTTTTGGGGTCTTCTCTCTCAGCTTCTGGGTTCCTCTCTCTCTCTGCAGCTTTTTTCTGTATCTGCAGCTTTTTATTCCTCCATATATAAAGGACTCCATTAAGAGGATTAAGACCCACCCTGGATCACACAATCTAATCAAAGGACCTTAACTGAAATAATTTAATCAAAAGCTCCCACCTACAATAGATTTACATGCACAGGAATGTAAGGACATGATTTTCTGGGGTCCAGAAAAGCTTCAAACTCCTACATATGGTTACCCTAGTTATCTATATCACCTCCTTGTTTTCAGTGAACTTTTTTTGTTAAAATAATGTTCAAATTCACCAGGGTAATTTTAAGTAAGAGATTTACATTTGGAGGAATGAATGTTAAGTCCCAACATTCCTCAAATTCTACGTACAGTCAGTCCTTCCTCATCCACACAATAGTGTACCTCATGTATTTGATACCTAGAGTGGATCATTTTTTTAAAAACCTCCCCCAATATGATACCATTATTGTCAATAATAACCATTTAATAGTCGGCGATAATCATATTTTCTTGGTTGGTTCTTTAGCTCTAGAAAAAAAGTAATTTTTAAAAATTCATTTCAATTTTAAAGATGTTCAAACTTGGTAAAATATTACATGTATGAATTAACTTGCAGTTCATAAACAAAAATATTCCACCTTGCAGTTTTGCACTGTTTCACTCTTTTAAAATTGAATCACAAATAAAACTTCCTAGTGGTTGCATAGAGGGACAGAATTGAAGGAACTCAAGCTCTGTTTGTTTACCTTTAGTATCCCTGTGCTATCATTGCTTGTTATGAATCTGCTATTTAAACACAGGGATATGTAGCACTACAGAGGTTGGAGACATGAATATGCCCAAACCTGACACAAACAATTCCTAATCATGAAAAACTTACCCTCAAAACAAGCACACGTAGTTTAACCCGCATGTGTCAGAGGTATTCTGGAAGTTCTCCAAATTAACTTCCATGTAAAGTACAATGGAAGGTAATTGTCCTTATCAAAGGATGCATAATAAAAATGTACTAATTAAAAATTTATATATACAGTATTAAAACTCAGCAGTTATTGTAGTAATTGTTTGGAAGTTATACCAATGAAAGACGTGGAGGGAAGCACACTCTATCACTGACATTGTTTAGAATCATTGACCCATGGTGATAATAAAAGCAGACTGATGGTTTTATTCTTATTTATAATAAATATTTATTATTTTAATAAGAATTCATTAAATTTATTATTATGTACTTATTAAAGGTTTTATTATTTTTTGAGCTTCCCTACAGACAATATGCTCCTGCTGTCTGAACTGGGCAGACTTCTCCCACTGCCCGGCTTTTGATGGGGCCCTGCTTCCACAGTACTCGGTAGGCCCCTCCAGCCCACCAAACTGTTCCTTCTTTTGAGTTCATGATCTTTCTTTTTCCTTAGCTTTGCCAGTTTGATTTGGTGTGCCTTGTGTGCATCTTTATAGTTAAGGTAACTCATGTAATAACATTATATTTTTACAAAATGTGTTTAGGCCTGTGCCATCATCTAGAATATAAACATCCCGAGGGTGGAGGCAGATCTTCCCTCTCAACCTCAGAGTGGGAATTCTCTAGGCTTCATTGCTTTGATTTTCTTTAAGATCCCTGCCAAGGCCACTCCCAGCTGTTATGGTTCAAGTCCAAGTGGCTATTGAGCAGTTTCAATCCAAGCCCAGCCCTGGCACTTGGAGTCTGAAAGGAGCTTATGCCGAGAAGCATAAGGCAAAGAGAATATATTAGTTTCCTAGGGCTGCTATAACAAAGTACTGCAAACCTGGTAGCTTAAAATTATAGAAATTTATTCTCTCACAGTTCTGGAGGCTAGAAGTCTGAGACCAAAGTGTTGGCAGGGCCATGCTCCCTCTGAAGGCTCCAGGGAAGAATCCTTTCTTGACTCTTCCAGCTTCTGATGGCTCCAGATATTCCTTGGCTTGTGGCAGCATCACTCCAGCTTTTGCTTCCATCTTCACATGGCCTTCTCTCTGTTTCTCTTTCTCCTGTCTGTGTTCTCTCTTCACTTATAAGGACATCTGTCATTGGCTCTAAGGCCTACCCTAATTTAGATTATATCTGCAAGACTCAATTACCTATGCAAGGACACTTTTTCCAAATAAGGACATATTCACAGGTTCCAGGGGTTAGGACATGGACATCTCCTTTGGGGGCATAGGGGCACTATTCAACCTACTACAGACACTGTCAGTGTTGGGTTAATCCAAGAACCTCCCACGAATAAGAAGTTAGAGTAAAGGGAATTCACCTTTGCAAAATGGGGATCGTTGGGAATTGAGCACATCCCAGATCATTGCCTAAGAATTCTGTACAGGAGATAAGTGGGCTGGATGAAGGTTGAAAAATATCAAGGAGCCAAGACGCCAAGAAAGAAGAGATTTAGATTCGCAGCCTGCTATCGCCCCAGGGTACAGCAATGAGTGCCAAGAGCACCGCAGAGAGTACTGTCCATGGCAGAGTGAGGACAGGACAATTTGTGGGCCCTGCAGACACATGAGGTAGGGCAGGTGATGGCTGACCTGGTCTGTCCTGACAGAAGGAAGAAGATAGAGCAGCTTGGAAACCACAAGGCATTCGGTAGGACTAGCTGGGCTGGGATGAGATTAGAAGCAAAGACTGAACATGGCACAGTCATTCTGGAAACGACTTTTCCTTGAAGAATAGTCTGGGCCCTTTTCTATCATCTGTCAGGAGCTACCCAGAAGCACTAACAAAGGGCTCTTTCACAATGAACGGTCTCTGGACGTGATGGTCCATGAAGACTCAATGAGCTCATTTTTCCTCCCTTCTAAGTTGTTCCACTCCCACACTAGCAAATGCACATTTTTTATCTTGCCTCAACTGTGCTAAAGGGTAAATTTTAAAATAATGGTGCCATGCACCACAACCCGAATTGCCTCCAAACTATTGCATGTTTGCTTTCTTAGCATGTGTACAAATGAAGTTGGAAGATCTGGCTGCATTTGTTTTCCAGCTAGTTCAGCTGAGGATACATAATGGAAAAATCAGTGCAAATTCTAAGTGCCCCAAAGGTTCAGGATGAAGTTAGTTATTACCCCTCTCAAAATCAACCAGATGGTGCTAGATTTCTAATAACCACCACAAATTTTCCAAAAAAGACAGGTCTTTCAAAAGCAACTTCCTAACCCTATTTTTTTCTACTCCCCAAACGCTGAACCTCTCTTCTTTTCAGCTTTTAATGAATGATCAGAAATCTTATTTACAACTCCTCTGGATGAGAATATGGCTCCTATAAGCCTGCTTACACCCCATGGCCTCAGAGCAGCAAGAGTTCTGAATCCCATCAACATAGCATACAAGTGATTTTCAGTCATCTCTTTATTTTTTTTTTTTTCATGTTGTTGTTCCAAATAGCGTGCTGGGCATTTATGTTTCTCTTTGATCATTTCATGGTATCTTGAATTTCCCCATACCTCTTCATTTTGAAATGCCGTAGCTTTTAACTTTCATATTTTATTAATACGAAAAAAGATGATGGAAAATAAAACAATAAAGCCTTTGTCTACAGTTTTTTCACGACTGTACAAAGTTGTCTGCTATAGCCACTTGGGTATTGAGGTGAGGTTCTGAAGCAAGAAGAAAATCATAGAATATTGACTATGAAAGTAACTGGCTCTATGGCATCAAAGCAGAAAGGAGTTACAAAATAGGGATGTAAATAGATCCTCCATGTGTAAATTCACCTCCTTCTAGTTTTGTATATAGAACATCGGCTGATGGGCTCAGAGGCTTTGGACAGGAATTCCAGACTTTAGTACAAGTCTATTATGATGCTGGCTTCAAAAAATGATTTCCTGGGATCATCAAGGAGAGCAAAGGAGAGAAACCAATCTATCAGGGGTCAAAGAATGAGACAGCAGTAGATGGAGTCAGCAAATACAAATATCTCAAGAAATTTGGAAGTGATAAAACTGTATGGGACTTTCTGAATTTAAATTGACCTAAACTAGAGAAGCTGGAAAACTTGTTCGGTAAATATTCGTTTTTCCTCCTTCACCATACCTTACAGGATTAATGGAGGTTTAAATAAAAGGTGCCAATATGTTCTTTGGTTGCTAGCAGCAGAAACTGACCAGCTAACTTAAGGGAAAGGAAGAATACATCAGAAAGATGCAGGGTAGCTCACAGAATTAAAAGAAAAGCTGAAGAACGAAGTCTTGGGAAAGAACATGAACCAAGGCAAGCTTAGGGGATGTGGATGGCAGCATCAAATAGGTGGCTTGTTCCATCAGAGTGACAGGGATGAACATATGATAACCACCTCCAATCTTGTATTACTCTGCTAAGATACCAGTTCCCTGGGAGAGAGCACCTGATGAATCTGCCAAGGTTCACAACAACCTTTTGGCAAGAGCAGGGCAAACATCTTGACTGACAGTCTCAGCAAGACTGGTAAGTCCCAAATAGGGAAGAGGTAGTTCACCAGAGCAAAACTGGGGACCAATACCTCAAGAAAGGCAAAGAGACACTTGGTACACAAAAACTAAGGGATCCCACCACAATATGTACTGCACCACATAAATACAAATTGGAGTCTACTGGTGGAGAGAGTTGGGGGGGAGGGAAGGGAAAGTAAGAAAGGGCCTATTTTTAAAATGGAAGGTAGCAAAATAGAGAAAATTGTGGCTAGGAGAAGAAGAGTTATTGGGTTTGAGCACATTCATGAAGAGAGATAAACCAAAACCAGAAAACAGGAGATAACAGAAGAATCAAGTTTCCAGAGGAGGGCAGAGGATGGAATCTCGAGGTTGGAGGATCCACACACCCATCTCTGAGACAGGAAGGAGGAAATAGAGAAGATAAAGGAGAGAAAGAAAAATAAGGTGGCAGAGAGAAGGTAAAGTACTGCCCACCCAGTTCATTTTCCTAATGTTTTTAACAATTGCAAGACAGTGCCCAGGGCTGGGAAGGAGGGTGGCAGAGAATACCTAAGGAAGCAGAAAACCTGAAACATCTTCCAGTTTGGAAGCAGAAACATGAAAGTTGCCAGAATTTGTATGCTACAGAGAAAGGTGTCATTCAAATTCTCATATGACGCTCAGAGTGCTCTTGTGAGGGAAATCCATCCACACTGCTGCCTGTGCTTCTCAACATGAGATGCTCTGCATGGGGTGGAGAGGCTTGCCACGTGTCGACCTGCAAACAGATGTGTGAGACCAGTGGAAGAAGGCACAGAGTAGGAGCTAAGCAAGACCTGCCACCTGGTGATGCTCAGCTGAGATCCATACCAGGACACGCCTGGCTTGGCGTCTCTTTGGAGCACTGGTGTGCCACTCAAGGACACAGCAGATGAGGGGGGCAACCAGTAACAGGCAGAATGCAGAAGCACAGAGTCCTTTCAGTCTTGTTCAGTCCCATTTGGAACCTCCCTGCTCGTCAGAATCTCCTACCTCCAGTCACATGCCAGCATACGCCACCTATCTTTGGAAACACCCAACAGCAACCTCCTCCTCTCTCTCACACAGAGGTCTTATAACTGAAGACCCAGCCCTGTTATGCAAACAGAAACTCATCCCTCATGATGGCAGATTAAAATGGCTACAAATTCTTTACACTCCTTCCAGATGGAATCTATATTCCCTGCCCTTGAATCTGCTCAGATCTTGTAACTGCTTTAATCAACAGAATATGGCAGAAGTGATACTGTGTCATTTTCTGGGTCCAAGCCTTGAGAAATTGACAGATTCCACTTCCTGTCTCTGGGAGCACTAGCTCTGGGAGAAGCGCTAGCTCTGGGGGAAGTCAACCACCACAAGAGAACTTGAACTACCCTAAGACCTTCAGGCTATGAGGAAGCTCAAGCTAGCCACTTGGAGAGATGTCTGGCCAGCCTGCCTCAACTGTTCCAGACATGGGTGAAGAAGACTTCTTGGCCATTCCAGCCTCAGCAGATGTGATCTAGAGAAGAACCAAGGAACAACCAGAACTGAGAAGGCAGCTTTTTGGCTCCAACTGAAGCATCCCAGCCATTGACAGCCATTTGAGCCATCATCCCAGCTGAGACTGCAGTCATGGAAGAGCAGAGATGAGGCATCCTTGCTGTGTCCTGCCCAGATTTCTGACCCACAAAACCATGAGATATAAAATGGTGGCTGTTTTATGCCACTACGTTTAGAAGCTTGTTATGCAACAATAGATAACTGTAACACTCCCTCTTAAACAAAGGCCCAGTCTTTCATTCATGGAGGTCTCCACCCTCTCCTGCCTATTGGGACCTGGTTCTCTCTCAAAAGAGAGCCATGACCCTCTGACAGTCACAGACAACTGACCCTGTGATATACACAAGCGTTCAGTCTCCCCTTACACCTGGGGAGCCTGCCCTCTCACCACATGGGGCGAAGCCCTTTCACTCACATGGAGATCCAACCTTTCACACACACAGGGACACAACCTTCTTTCACCCATGGAAGCTGGTCTTGATACAAGCACATTCACACACACAGAACTGAATCCTCTGCCATCTGGGGACCCTGCCCTCCCACACACCTGGAACACCACCCTCTTACACCCACTTGGAGAGTGTTGACCATTTTGGTGCCCTGCCCTCTCAGAGTCACAGACACACCTCTTTTCACATACAGGGCCCAGCAATTCCCTCCCCCTGCACCCCACACACACAGATCCAGCCCCTTCGGGCACTGTCTTGCTCTTTTCAGTCACAGGCCTGCATTAACCAGTGGCCTTGTATAGTCTGTGAGGCTACCCTGGAGTCTGCTGCACAAGTTAATTCTAATGGCAGACATTTCACACCTCTTGGGACAGGGGAGAGTGGTGATGGAATAGACTTCTGGGCGAAGGAGTGGGGGACTGAGCGTGACACTTTGGGCCATGTTTTGACAGGAGGAGTGCACACTGAACCGGAAAACCCAAGTCCCAGTATGCCCTTCCCTCACTATCACTGTGAACTTCACAAGTGCCCTTCTCCTTGACCCGCAATTTCCTTGACTCTAAAGTGGACATAATCACTTCACAGACGCACCCTCCGTAACTGTTGTTGGCATGCTCAAACCCGTTCCCTGAGTCCCTTTGGTAAACAACTCTATACTAGGTGACCTGTGAAAAGGAGTGGAGGCCCCTGCTCAACTCCCTCAGTGACACTGGGAATTAACCTCTTAAATAAAGGAGGAACAAGTCTTCATAAACTAGCAGAAGTTATTTAATTTCTGGGTCAGAATAAACAGCCAGCAGAAAGGAATTTAGTTAATGACACATTTCCTAGAATGCTAGATCCACTAACAGCTATCAGGTAAGGGTCAAAAAGCAGTTAGAAACGTAAGAGTCAATTAAAAACCCATTGTACCTTATCAAAAAGAATCTGTGTTACTTGTCTGTGGGCTCAGCTGTGATCATCAAGCTGAAAAGAAAGCTGACTGAGGCGGTTCCCTTCTTTCCTCAAAAGGCACACACAGCAATCTCCACAATTATGCTTCACAGCCGCTAAGACATTGCCAGAACAAGCTCGGTGATTGGGCATTTAAAATTTGCTTACTTCCCCACCATAGGGTCTCCCTATGCTGTAGCAGTTGGGGTATGAATTGGGAGAGTCAATGGGATCAAGAGGAACCATGAAGGGGAGGCCACCATTTTTACCTTTTCTGCTTAGGACCAAGTTGGGACCTGCCAACCAGACAATGGGGATCCACAGGAGGCATCTGGGAAGAGACAAGTGAATGGAAACTTCCCTGGGGAACAGACATTGAAGAACCTGCTGTTAAATGGCATCATCACATTTCTATTCACCTCTGTTTTGATAAACCATCTGGCTCTTAGTTTTTCATGTTTAAAAAATGTGCTAATCCACCAAATCATTTTTACATTCCCTTCCAAAAGGAAGACTGGGATTTTAGGTGAGGATAAATTTTAGCCACTAGAATCTTAAAGAGTCTTTAAATTTACAAATGGATCTTTGAGAAGCTACTGAAACTATAGCCATTCTCCCCTGAAAATATGGGTGTGCACTTACACATGAACTTTGCATGCAACTTTAGGTAACCTATGAGTCAGTAGGATCTTAAATGATTTACCTAAGCTCACATACTAGTTAGAGGAGGCTGGGATGGAAACTGCATTTCCTGGCTTCAAGTGTAGTACTATTTTACATTCCTACATTCTATGCATTGGAAAAACAGACTTCCCAAGGGAGTCAATCAAACTGTAAGCTCCATGAAGGCAGGGATCATGTGGTCCTGTTCTCCAATGTAGCACCTAAGTGTCCAATAAATAATTGACTCATTCACTCACTGATGGAGAAGGGGAGGGGCGGAATCTGATTAAGAACTATTACTAACAATTTTGTTTTTAATAATGCCATTTTATACTTCCAACTTTAGGCAGATTTGGACTTCTATTCAATTTGTTCCAAAACCAATACCAATAATTTCTCTCTCTCTCTCTCCCTTTCTCTCTCTCTCTCTCTCTCTCTCTCTCTCTCTCTCACACACACACACACACACACACACAAATACACACATACACACACAAAGAATCATCCAGATATGCTTATATAAATGCATTGGCATTAAAAATATCATAGAATCATATTTTAATGATAATGCTTTTTCTAAATTCTACTTTTCCTCCACTAGTATGCTTAATTGTTCACAAAATACATTTGGTTGGATTTTTCTAAAGTACACTACTATATAAAATCCAAATATTTACTTTGTAAAGCAATTGCAGAGTGGCTTCTGTTGAATGTATAGAGTTACTAAATCAAGTTACAATTAATGTTAACTAATGTCAGTATATATATATATATATATATATATTCATACATGATAAATACATCATATAATTCTTAAATCCAATTAGCCTATTATTCTTCAGTTTCCATACTCTTGGGGGAAAAAAAGTATGTTCCTTACCTCTCTCACTTCATACCCCAAACATGTCAGTTTCAAACCCACTTCATAATTACTAATGAATTTCCCTTAGCTTTTACTTCATTGCCTTCTTAACCTCTTTCTTACACTTACCTTTCTCTCCACTCTCAGATTCTATAAATGTTATCAAACCATGGAATTGTCTTGTCTGAACACAGAACTCTGTAACCACTCTACAACACCACATTTCTATTACAGTCAACTGGGCCACAGACAGAAAGCCCACCTCTAGCTTTCTCCCACCAGCTGTCTATGAGGCTTATCAGAAATCAGTAAAAATGTCTTGAGTGTAGTTTTGCTATGATGGAGAGGCCAGGTACCTGCCTCCCATCATGGAAGCCAGAGGAATCCTTTACCTCTCCACCCCAGTACAGCCAGGAAAGGGCACATGGCTTGAGCTCCATGAATTCATTGTTCCCTTTAAGGACTTTTAATCTTGAGCAAGGAAAACAAGGACAAAATAATCAGATTCAGTTTAGTGGCTGCACCCTAACCTGACTCTTCCTGCCAGAGGACCACACCTGGGGCTCCTGCTTCCTGGATCTCCAGTCTGCTCATCAATCCTGAGAGCTCCACTACCACCACCAGCCCTGCCAATCAGTTCCCTCTCACTTAAGTCATCCAGAGCAGTTTCTGTGGTTGCAAACAAAGAACTCTGACTTTTTCTCTGATGCTACATCTCCGATCATACCACTAGAAGGTGATTAACTGCTTCTCCTTTACTAGCTATTTCAGAAGGTAGCTCTGCCTACAAGGAAAAAAAAATCCCTGAACCAGGAAATAATACATCTGTATACTGGTCCTGGCTATGCCAAGAACCAGCTGTGGGACTCAATGCTTGCTACATAGACAGTGTCAGCTTATACTTACTGTACACTTATTATGCACCAGCATTAAAAAACAATCTTATGAGGTACTTGCAGTTATCCCTATTTTTGTATTGGAAAATTGAGACATAGAAAAGCAAAGCTTCTTGCCCAAAGTCATATAGCTAGGAAGTAGCTTGAACCCATAAAATCTGGCTCAAGGTGATGTGCCCTTAGCCACTGCAATATGGATCTTAATGTCCTTTTCTCTGTTGTAATTTGTCTAGTTTGAGTATCTTGCTCTGTCTTAAAGAGACTTGTACTCTAATTTTAGGCAATTTTGACCCACTGTGATGAGTCTAGGAGTGCTCCATGCATGACTGTTTGATGCCATAGCTCACCCCAAAAGGCCTTGGTTCCTCCCTTCAGCTTCAAATGAATCTTACTTCTGAATGATGCCCTCAGCACCTATTTAATCAAGATAGAGGAAAAGGTTCTTCTTGCCATATCAATGATTTTTACCTTAATAAACACTTAAATATACTGTGTCAGTTTCCCAGCTTCTACGACAAATGCCACACAACAGGTTGGCTTAACAACAGGAATTAATTGGCTCACAGTTTCATCCACTAGTAGGCTTGCTTACATCTGTGTTGGGTAGCATTTCGGCCAGTTGGCAATCCTCACATTCCTTGGCTTTTCATCACATGACAATGTCCTCTTCTTTGTCTCCTGGGCTCTTCTCCACGTGGCTTTCTCCTCTTAAAGGATCCAGTAATAAGGGAAGGCCTCATTCACTGGGGCCACACTTTAACCAAAAATAACATATCTTCCAAAGTTCCTATTTCCAATGGGTTCACATCCAAAGGAATGGTTAGAACTTAGAGCATGTTTTCTTCTGGGGTACAAAATTCAACATACCACACAATGGAAAATACTTTAGATATCTAAGACCAGAAATAACGAGGGGAATCCCAAAGAGTGACTATTTCATAAAAGGGTCTAATCGTTTCACTGAATGTGCCAGATAAATGGAGGCAGATACTCAGAGAAAGGGAAAATCACAGGTGGAGATTCTCTTTGATTAACTGCAAAGATTTATTTAGCCTTTATTATTCAACGCTTTTTTCATTCTTTATTGCTTAAGTCCAGGAGAAGTTGACTTTTCAAAATCAATGAATTCTCAAGTTCTTGGATTCTTTCTATTCCCTTCCATCTTAAATGCCAAGCCAGTCATTTTTTACTGAAGTTTAAGTCTTTCTTATACACCTTGCTAAAAGTAGCCAGAAAAAGCCAACAAACACTCATAGTTAGGCTCTTTCCATCCCCTTCCTTTAGCACTGCAGTCTCTATAGGAATGGGGTCTGCCTTCCAAGCTACAGGTGAAACCATTTCCAAATGTTCTGCCACTCTGTAATACGGGCTACCAACTTTCCAACATGAAACACCTGCTCCCCTATTGCCTGACTACAAATTTAGAACCATATATTTTAGGTTTTTATTACAGCAGTACGCTACTTCACGGTACCAATTTCTATCTTACTTAGGGTCATAAAAGTTGCTTTAACAAATAGATCTCAAAAAGCATGAGTTTTCCTACAAAACTGAAGTTTGTTTTTTCCTGATATAGGCCCTTGTGGTGTTCTGAGTTGGTGGATAGCTTTCTCTCATAAGGTAGCTCAGGGCCCATGCTCTTTCCATCTTGTGACTCTGCCATCGCTCATATCCTAGTGGCCGTCATTCACATCCAGCCCACAGAAAGGGAAAAAGAATAATTAGGGGGCATCTTTAAGCCTTTTGGCCCTGAAATGGCACACTTTTCTTCAACTTATGTTCCAATGGCTAAAACTCAGTCACACTGCAACACCAGTCTGCAAGAGAAGCTAGAAAATGTTGTCTAGTTCTGTTCCGAGAGGTGTGGAGTAATTGTCCAGTTTGTTTTACTCTAGCATTAGAAGGTATGTGGGAATTATTAATCTATTCATAGGCTTTAAGATCTCATGACTTCCCATTTATAATCTTCCTCAGATTGATCACTGGTTTCAAAATAGCATAGCCCAACTTTCAAACACCTTTCATTAAAAGGGAATGGTGCGGGGGGGGCAGATGTGGCTCAAATGGTTGGGCGCCTGTCCCCATATGGAGGGACCTGGGTTCGATCCCTGAGATCTCCTGGTAAAAATAAAGAAAAATATAGAAGGCACGTGGGTCGCCAGGGCCCGTGCGTGGGTATGCCATCAGGGCCCATGAGCAGGTGAGCGCCCCAGGCCCCACGCATGGATGTACCGCCAGGCCCCATGAGCGGGTGCACCATGAGACCCCATGAGCGGGTGTGCCACCAGGCCCCGCCGAGCCACGCAGCAGGATGATGATATAACAGGAGAGTGACATAAGGGAAAGCCAAGACAAGATGTGCCAAAAAATCAGGAACAAAGGTGGCGCAGGCGGTAGGACACCTCTCTCCCACATCAGAGGTTCCCAGGATCGAATCCCGGTGAAGACAGGAGGAGAAGGATGAGAAGAGAGGGCAGAAAACAGACAGAGAATTGCCCAGTGACTGGACACAAAAACCAACAAAAACCTGGGGGTGGGGGGGGGGAGTTAAAAATGGAAAAAAGTAAAATAAATAAATCTTTTAAAAAAACCAAAGGAATGGTGGAGTACAATGGAAAGGACACAGATTTTATCATTAGAGTTGCTTTTTAATATTGGAGTCATCTGCTTTCAAGTTATTTAATCTCTGATAAATTATTTTGTTTCTCTGAACTACTATTTTTTTTTTTTCAAGAAAAAATAAAAATCCTTTGCCCATGATTACCTTGTCCATGCATCTCACAGTCTAACCACTGATATCTCAATGGCACAGCTAACTACCTATTACTTTTATGGAGATGTGCTCAGGGGAAGTAATTGCTCTCTCAGATACATTTCTAAGGTTATGGGGAAAATTAAATACCATATTTATTCTACCCTAGTAGCTTGCTTTGCATATACTAGATGCTCAGTAATGTTAGACCCATTGTTTTCTCCTTTCCCTTTTTAGTTGTTAAGAATCAGAGAAATTTACCTCTGTGAGGAAATGTTGGTGCAGTGAAGTACACACACTTTTCTACTTGATTAAAATTTCACAGTCCATGTAGTTATCCTATAACCATTGAGGAAACATCTCCATTTCTGCCACACATTCTTTGTTTAATAGGATAAAGCTCATTTCAGAGATTGCTGGAAAGCACTTTTCATTAGGATTTACAAGACCTACTTTTAACATGCATGGCTTTAGGGTATTTACAATGCAAGCAGAGAATCAGAGTACATGAGGAGAAAGCAACCTTCCTTAGACTACTGGTGCAAACTAGAGGCCCCAGAACAAATCAGCCTGCAGGCGTGTTCAATTTGTGCTATGCTAGTAAAAAAAAAAAATGATTTGGTTTCCAACATTTAAAAACCAGAAGATATCACATTAAATTTGAATTTCTGGCTTCTGGTGAGAAATGGAAACCCACATTACCCACATTACTATATTCAGTTGAGGTACTCTCTTGGAATGGGGCAGAAACTCTCTAGTTTGCCTCCATTCCCCTATCTCCTCCCCATACTTATCTATGCTTTCTATTTGGCTCCTGTGGGCAACTCAGTTTGTGATTTTTTTTCTGGATCCTATAGCCTATAATGCTTAACTGATTTTTTACTTTCATAGTTCTTATTTTTTTCAGGGAAAATCTGTTGGCTCCAACTATATTATTTTCTAACTTTGCTAACATTCTGTAAAAATCATTTTCACATTTGAGAATGTGCCTGTCACCAGCTGATTCAGAGTAGACTCAGATGCCATAACCAGATCTGTGTTTCAGCCAGCTTTATCTGGATCAAAGATGGATCGGAGGAGGGAAAGAACAGAAAGCAAGAGCAATAGTTTAGGAGAGAGGGGATGGCAATATGAACGAGGGCAATGGTAGCGGCAGTGGAGAAACAACAGATATAGGAGATTTTGAGAAGGCAGAAGACACAGCAACTAGAAATTGACTGGATTTTAATATTGAATTACACTTCATCTCCCCCATGAGGAGTTCCAAGGCTTTCCACACCCATACCCCCATTTCAGTCACACTCTATTGCTCATATATTTCTTTCTGCTTAACATTCTCATAGGTTGCTTGCATGCAAGTGGCAAAGGAAATGGAGGAAGCAAAGATAAATCTAAAATTTGGGTTGGGAAGATTCACCAGGTACCATTAATAAAGACAAAAAATGCAGAAGGATGTGCAACATTTTCTTTTTTGGGGGGTGGGGGCCACAGTGGAAGGCTGGAGGCAAGGGAAGTTAAAGAGTTGTTTAGCTTATAAGATTCAAGCAATGGATGGAGATGTCCAGAAAGCGGTAGTATAGTATAATGTGCAATCACATGGGCTCTAGAACCAGAATGCTTGTCTTTGAATCCTAGTTCTACTACTTCCTAGTTGTATGATATTGGATAAGTTACTTAACTTGTCTGTACCTTAACTTCTCTGAGAAATTGGAGGTAGTAATTATGCCAACTTCATAAGTATAGTGAAGGAGTGAGGCTGGGACCACAGAAGCAGACATGAGCATCACAGGGGTAGACAATAAATGTGCTCCCTTGGTAATATACTGTGGAGAGGGAAGAAAGTGAGTCTGGAGTCCAGCTTGGAGGGAGAGCAGCGGAGAGTGCCCTGGAGCTGCAGCTCTCAAATGTGGGTGAATATTTTAATCACCTGGAGATTTTCCAAAAACTGCTGATGTCTGTGTCGCAGCCCCAGGGATTCTGATTGAATTGTTCTGGCATATCGCCTAAGTGTTGGGATGTTTTAAAGCTACCCAGGTGATTCTAGTATACTGCCAAGTTTGAGAAACACTTCCCTAAAAGAAGACATAAAAGACCTCATTTCTCATTTTAAAATAGGCTCCATCCATCAAAATGTAGATTTACATGTGAATCCCAACAAAGCTGTCTCTTATAACATTACTGTATATCAAGGACTTGTTAGAAAATATAATAAAAAATAATAGCTACCACTTTCTAACAATTCGAGTAAAATAAGATAGTGATTATGAGCATGGGCTCTGAAATTAGGTCTGGGTTCCAATTATAGCTTCCCCACTTAGCTGTATAAATTTGGGCAGTTACTTATCTCTTTGCTTCATTTTCCTCATCTGTAATATGGGGATTATATTACTCTCTATCATATGGAGCTGTTTGCTGGGTAAATGCATTAATATATGATAATGACTTTAAAAAGTGCTTCACACAGAATAAATACTCAAGAAAGTTTTGCTATTATTATCCTTATTGTCATTCTTGTGTGTTTGTACTATGCCAGGGACTGTGCAGTGTACTTTATAGGCAACAGGATGAATTACTGAGATATTAATTGATGTCCTATCCTTCTGTTATTGTGGATTCATCAGCAAAAATAAAAGAAAAATGAATTTTCTCCTTTCCACTCCAGAGATGCTCTGAAAGATTTTGAGTTCTGAATCTGGGGCTCATTTGCACTGTAGGGGTGACAGCTTTTGTGTTTCAGGCCCAACCAGGAGGATTAAGCTGTTCCATACCTGTTGTGAATGCCGTAGTGCATTACCAGGTTACCCTTTCAAGCCCAAGGTCCCCAATGCCAGGAGTGTTGGCTGTAGAGCCTTACTGGGAATTGCCCTTGGCAAAAGGAACTTCCCCACGCAAAACCACATCCCTTGCCTGGGAACCATTCACACCCAATGACTGCTCAATGTAAGGGATACAAATCCCTGGTTTCCTTGCATCAATTCAAGGCATTTCTAGTGGGACAGCAGAGCTCCAGCGCTCTCAGTGGGGTCAGCTAAGACCTCTGTTGCACTGATTTCACTGGCAACCTCTCCCTTCTGCCCAATCATCTTATTATCAGTCCTTCACAGCCATTGTTCCTGAAAACACACCCAAATAAATTTGCTGCACTCCTGCATCAACCTAAGCAGTTGATGCAGGAGTGACCCAATCAAGGAGGCCCTAAAGTAGGATTTTGGACATGGGTCATCTCATGGCCAACTGGCAATGAGGATTCCATTGCTGGCAGTAGGGTGAGAATGGATAGCCCCTGGCACGTTTCAGCAGTACAACTCTTAAAACTTTTACTAATGGTGAAATTCAAAGAGAGACAGATAGAAGAAAATGAACTGGCAGATACAACACATCAGGTGTTTGGGAGGTTCTGGGGAAATAATAACTATAAGAACAATTGAATTGGATGGCTCTTGCTTAGTGTGACCAGTGTATTGGAAAAAGACAATGAAAGACAGAGAGAAGTGATTTGACTACTGAGTCAAGGAACAGAGTAAAATTCAGACAGTCTCTGTGGCAGCATATAAAGAAGGCTCTCATCTCTGGCCCAGGAGAAGGGCAGGAGGGTCAGAAAAAGCTGAGGATGAGGCCAGGGATTTAATCATAAGGGTAGTGGAATTCACTACCTCAGCAAGGCTGCTGTGAAAGATTAGGTCCCGTTTGGGAAGGAATGGGAGCCTGAGACTTGGGATCCAGATATCTAGTTTGACACTCTTGAAAACCTTGAAACCCCTGATCCCACTGAACGATTTGGGTTTGCAGAAGAGGCCCACTCCTCCCTGTTAAAGACTAGCCCATTGCTTGAAGATAACACTATAGAGACCTTTGGCTTGAAAAACAATGTGGTCCTCCCATCTCTGCTCTTGGCCAACAAACCAATAACTAGGGTCAAGCTATTACATAACCTGCTGAAGAAGTCCTGGGCCTCCTAAGGGAGGAAAGTAACTACACTCTGAAGGAGCTGCAGGACCTCCTAGCAATATGTACCAGCAGGAGTCAGGAGTGCATATATGGGACTGGATCCTGAGGATGTTGGATCAAGGGGGCAGAAAATAAAGTTGAATAAGGCAGAATGTGTGGAAATGGGAGCACACTTCAGTAATACAGGATTTAAAACTCTGTTAAGGGTGCTTGGAGATGGTGCTGTCAAAGGAAACACAGTCACCAGTGTAATCAAAGCTGCCGGTTTATTGAGAAAGGAACTGCTCGAGCAGGGAGATCTCAAACCTGGGAAGTCAGAGTGAGAGTCTCAAAAGCTATCTGTTTACAACTGTTAATAAAGGAATTTAGGGAATTTCCAACTGTAGGTTTACAATGAATAGCTGACATTAAAGTTTCTTATTACATAGGGGGTTCTTACAGAGTGGGGAGTGGATATACATTTATTAGTATGGTGTGCTTGTCCACTCTGAGATACTATCTCTATTTGACCAAAACTGGCTTATTCTAGGTGGTGCTTAACGGCAACTCTGTAGGGTGTGGGCCAGTTTCTTATAAAGCCCCTGAGGTCAGTTTTCCTTGTCTTATGGAAATGTGGCCATTTTATTTTACCTAACATTGTTCACATGCTGGTAGAAGGGCTCTTGGAAGCTTGGAGAAAGTGATGGCTCACACTAAAGCATGCCACAATTGTCATGGAAGATGATGGAAAAAAGATCAAAGGGCTCAGAGATGCAGGATACTAGAATGGATATAGTATGTAAGACTGGCAAACCCTTCAGTCAGCTACTTCCAGTGGACTCAGTGGGTTCAGAGGACACTCTATTTACCAAAGCAATAAGGAATGTGCTGCTAATAGGGCTACCAGCATCATTGAGAAGCTCAATACTGGCTATTCTTTCTAGACTAGGGCTAATAGTAGGAGTTGCTGTTATAGACCTGGGTCCCTGATAGCAATGGAGCTGACAGGGTCACTCCCAAAATAATAAGGGCATTTGGTGGCACACAATCATCAGAAACAAGATGGGTGCACTTATAGTAAGTCAGAGTGGCTATCAGGGCACTTAACCTACAAAGAGCTATGGAAATAGTTAACCAAACATAGAATCTTTAAGGACAAAATAGATGGGCAGCCAACCAGGGTATTGAACAGTATGTACAATAAAAAAGAATTGAACAAGGATTATCGGGAGGCCCAGGGTCTTCAATACAATTTTTTAAATCCCTCCCCCAATTGTCATATCTAACAAGTTTTCAGGCCTGGAACTCCCTGACTGAAGCAGAGGCTGCGTTATCATGAGGAAGGATGCTGAAACACCATGAGCAAGGGCTATGATTCCCTCAGTCCATCTCCAAAGCGATCTATAACCATATACTCAGGTAACCATACATTGTGGAAAGAGAAGGATTGAAACACTTTAAGGACTTCTAGGTATTGATACTACTTGATGAACAAGTAAACAGAATGCCTCAGCCATTTGATGCCAGCCAGCCCCTGTCATTGACCATCTCAGTGCCCACAAAATGGACACATGAACAAAGGAGCTGTGATGACAGGGGTGGAGGATATGCTGGGCCCAGCAGTGTGGGGTCCCGCACACCAAGTCTGATCTAGCTCTTGCTGCTGATAAATGCCCCATCTGCCAGCAACAAAGACCAATATTATACCTCTCCCTATGGCACCATTCGTTGAGAATTCCTACCACCCACTTGTAAGCATATTAATTACATTGAATCCCATCTACTTTTAAGGGACAGTGATTCATCTAGAATTGATGTGTATTCTGGGTATGGGTTTGCCTTCTCTGCCTGCAGGGCTCAGCCTGCACTACTCTCCAAGGACTTACAGAGTGTTTGGTCCACCAACATGAACCACACATAGCATCACATTGACCCAAGGAACACACTTTATAGCAAAGAAGGTGCAGCAGTAGGAACAGACCATGGGATTCACTATTCCTATCACATACTGCACAACCCAGAAGCTGTTGGACTCAGCCAACCTTTTGAAGGTTCAGCTGAGGTATCAGCTTTGAGATGACACCCTTTGAGGACAGTGTGCACCAATAGGTAAAATACATGGGTCTAGAACTAAGGGTTGGAAGTGAGAATGCTCCTGCTTCTCATCACTCCTAAAGACCCACTTGGGGAAATTGTGTTTCCCGCTTTCAAAATTCTAGGCTCTGCAAGTCTACAGGTCCTGGTTTCCAGAGGGGGCATATTTCCATCAAGTGACACAGTCAGAGTCCCATTAAACTTTAATCTCTGACTGTACTCAGTCACTTTGAGCTTTTTGTACCAGGAAAACAACAAGCAGGGAAAAGAGGTACCATTCTGACAGAGGTATGCCATTACACTATGAGGGCAGGGAGGAAGTAATCTGACACCCAGGTAATCCACTGGGGTGTCTCTTGGTACACTTCTACCCACTTTTGAAGATACATGCTCAAATGTAGCAGCTGCAGACTGAGAAGACATGGTGACCAGGGATTCAGATCCTGAGGGATGAAGGTCTGGGTCACTTCACAAAATAAACCACTTTGACCAGCAAGGGTGTTCTGTGAGTGCAGACTAGAATAGGCAGTAGTGGAGGGAAATGAGAAGTGTCAGTTGTGGTCCTGAGACTAGCTGCTGTGGCAGGGATTGCAGCTCCTCTTCTAACCTTGTTCTTATAAGTATCCCCTGGAAAGAGACTAACCAGAATTCTTAAAGACCTGTTCTGAAATGGAGTGAACTTAATATATGAAGGCAATGGATCCAGAAAATGCAAGGGGTAAACTGTAGTGGATGCTGTGGGGTGCTGCTAAGATCCCCCTCCAGGCATCCATAAGTTCCAGAGGCCAGGAGTGTTGGCCACTGGTGGTGCACAGCTGAGTGCCTCCCCAGGAATTGCTCTCGGCTGAAGAGGGCTGCCTTAGCCAAGGTTACATCCCTCCCCACAGGCAGTCCACATCCAAGGGCTGGTCAATGTAGGGGTACCAAAGCCAGGCCCTTTTACCTCAACTTAGGACAACTTTGAAAGGCCATTCTAGCTCCCAGAGTTCCCAGTGGAATTGGCTGAGATTTTTGTTGCAATTGCTTCACAGTTCAACTTCTCTCTCTGCCCAGCCCTGTTTCCTTCACTGCCTCATATGTGTGGTTCATGAGAGCACTCCCCTGTAAAGTTTCTGCATGCAAATATCCATTTCAGCGTCTGAGGGAGTGAATCTATGATACCAAAATAAAGGTTTTGTACTTAAGGGATGAGAAAGTCTCCCCACGCCAACTTTGCCTTTGATGAAGGTGGTAACACCTGGATTCTAAAAGAAGGTTTGCTTGTCTTCAGAGCACGTAAGTATAAATAGAGATGCCAGGGAGGGTATGCCTAAAGGTGACGAAATTCTGATTTCTCCAAACAAGATCATATACAAAGATAGAAGGACGGCAAACTCCCACTAATGCCTTAGGAATAAACTGGTGTGAGAGCTTTAAGAGAAGATTTTGCTCTTGCCCATCTGGACTTACGGGGCAAAGTGTCACTCCTCTGGGGAGGAAGCATCAGCTTCCGAAGGGAAATAATTGTCTGTTAAAACGCGTGGAAGTTATTTCAATAGCCCTACTTGTCTAGTGTGCCAGAGATACTGACAAGAAAATCATCATAATGATAAAATATAGATCTCCATATAGTCCCTAATGGGGAGAATGGGAACCCCAGCTTGTGTCCAACCACTTCTGTTTCCTGAATAGAATTTTTAACCTTGGCCAGGGTATTTTCAGAACGGTTTTTTCTAACTTGTAACAGAGATAAAATCTCCCTGTTAAAACAGCTATAATACTAGTCACCTCAGGGGGATGCTGTCAGGCTTTGCAAAGCACTTTGTAGCTCCTCAGATAAAAGCAGAGATAAACCTGCAGTGCTATTATTTTTCAACTTGGAGGGCTATTTGGCTAAGGCTCTGCATGAACTCACTCTAATAAAGAAACGCAAAAGCCTTATATAAGCTATAAATCCCATCACCCACTTCATTGCAGCGATGACAGGGAAAACAAGATGCCCACTAGCTCTGCGGGCCTTAGGAACAGGAGAGACTGAGCTCTGAATTTCAGATGGTGCCTAATGGGGTGTGTCACAGCTGCCCCCAAACCCTGATGCTGTCAGACAAAGTCCAGATTCTCAGTCTGGGAATAAAATGCTCCATAATCCAACCCCAGCTCCTCCTCCTCCTCTTCTTCATCATAACTCCAAGTGGCAGGGGTGGCTAACAGTACACCAAAATTCATGCCAAGCATGAACTCTTCCTCGGCACAGAGCTGTACCCGCAACGCAGCTGCCTGACCAGGACTGCCTTCCCCACTCCCCACCAAACCCAGGCAGGGCTGCGACCTGTTCTTATGGAATGATGAGTCACTTTCAGGTTTGGGTAAAGGTTAAGAGGACCTGTGATTTTCCCGCCACTATCTGCCAACTAAATGCAAAGGCCTGAGGGCCCAGGGCATGGTGAAGTCACTGAATCGAAGAACCTCTGAGAATGGGAACATCCACATAGGACTGTTTATGAGGGAAAAAATTAACCTCTATATTGTGAAGCACTGAAATTTCAAGGTTTATTTGGTGTAACACCTAGTGTTACCCAACTATACAGGAATACTTTTTGAGCTAGTGCTATATATCAGGAACTTTTCCAAGCATTTATCCTAGATATCTCTTTTAACCATAACATCAACCCAACAAGCTAGCTACTATTATTTTCTCCATTTTATAGAGCAGAAAAATGAGGCCCCCCAAAAGTTAAGCGATCTGCTCAAGGTCACAGGATTGGTAAGCAGTGAAGCCAGAACCAGTGCTGCCTCCAACGGTCTCCCTTCCTCTTTCTCCTCCATGCTCCTCAGGCTACAGATCCTTCACCTTGGGGCTAGTCTTACTGCTTTTCCTCCATCTTTTCCTGTCACATCCAAGAAGGTACTGCTGAACTTACAGCTGCTTGTGAAGCAGTCCTTCTCAGTCAGGATTTCCCTCTCCTTTCCCTGGCCTCACCCTATCCTTAGCTTGTCCTTCTATTACCAGAGACAAATGCATCCCCTAATCGTCCTCCTGGCAGAGGGACTTGGCCACAGGTTGACTTCCCAGATGAGATGGTAGGCGCTACCTTACCTAGCCCAGAACTTGCACACTACCTGGCAGTGGCAGGTGCCCAGGAAATGTCTATTGAGTTGAATATGAAACACAAAGCAGTGAATATCAGTTTGCCTCAATGGTTTGCCCTGAGAGAACTGCAAGGCCCTAGTATCAAATGACATCATAATCTCAGAAGAGCTCAGCTTGGGGGAGGAAGGGCTTTCTCCAACTCGTGGTAGCTAAGTGGGGGACTAATTCTGACCCAAGGTGGGAACTAGGTACTCAGGGTCACATTTCAGGAGCACTGGGGTGGAAATGATTCCACCTAAAATCATATCTACCCTCCATGCCCTAGCCACAGCTTTCTGATGCCTGAAATTCTACAATTAAAGGTCCATTCCTTGACAAAGCTTGAAAATAAATACATTTTCAGGTGTTCATCACCTGTTTCAAATGGATTTGTTAGGTCCTTTCCTGAGAGTAGGTTTTGAAAGGGTAACTAGAGAGAGTATGAGAATCCCAGTGTTACAGCCCTGCAGCTTGATGAGGGAGAAATCAGAATTCAGCAATGAGGGGAGAGATGGGAAAAGCACAATTGGGGGCATGGAATGCCAGCTTTGCCTGCTTCACAGGTGTGCTCAGGGTTGTTCTGAGCCTGAGATTGGCCCTGCTCAGGATGGAATCACTATTTTCGGAAGGGGGACAGCGAGTGACAGTCTCCCTGTCTTACCCCAATCTGTGTCTTCTTAAAAGGGGACTAAAATATCCCTACCCCTTGGCCACAATTAAATTCCAACATGTTTTTGGCAAAGATGCTGTAGCTGGTAGGAGTATATCAGTCACAAAACTGACCTGGGGCAGCAAAACCGGAAACATTTAGTTTCCAGAGCTTCCTTCACTATTTCTATTAGTTTCAGGAATGGTATGTCACTGTCTCTCTCTGGTGCCAATGGAGGAAGTTTGTGCAGCATAACAAGATGAGAGAGGGCCAGAATGTGCTAGAATAATCTGTCTTGGATATTCCGGGGTTAAAGGTTACAGCTGGCTGGTTGCAAACTGTGAAGGGCTAAAGATTTTAAATGTTTTGTTAATTTTGATAGCTAAACCAGACTAAAAATGTGTATCAATCTCACCCCCACCCAGCCTCGGGGGCTGTGAAGAATGCAAAAGAATCTCCTCCTTTGTCTGCTTGAGCCCCAGCCTCCCTTTCCAAATTTATCTTTCCTTTGACAAGATGAAGCAAGTTACCTGTTGAAGTAGTTATTTCCTTGACTAGTAATTGTCCATCCCAAACATCCCACCACATCATCTAAATCTTACCCTCTATTATGTCATAATTCTACCCCAAAACACAGGACCTTACATGGGCTAGCCTATATAGCATTAATTTCTATGTGCCATCCACTTTCCCCCTGGCATGGGACATGACTTCAGGGATGACTCTCCCTGGCACTGAGGGATTATTACCAAGAGCCAACTAGCAATGCATCTGGAAAAAGACCTTGACCAAAAGGGGGACATACTAAATACAAATGAGTTTTTATGGCTAAGAGATTTCAAAGTGAGCTGAGAGGTCATTCCAGAGGTTACACTTATGCATGTCTCAGCAGGATCTCACTGACTGCCACAGTAAACAGTGCCTCAAATAGCAGGGCTCCTGAGGGCTCTAGAGACATCCAGACACTATAGGCAGGGCAGACAAGCTTGGGAATTTGGCAGCCTGTCAGTAGGCCTTACTTTGGAATTTATGCTCCCCAGTGTAACAGAATTAGGCTCATTTATAGTTTCCCTACACATGGCTCTTCTGCCCCTTTTATTTGAACATATAATTTAAAAAATAAAAATGAAAAAGCTTGCTGTCCTTTGTTTTGACAAAGTCTCTCTCTCTCTTTCCCTCTCTCCCCACCCCCTGCCCCCTGCATTAGCAACTCCTGAATAGTCATCTTTGTCTGTTTTCTTTGACATCTTCTACCATGAAATGGCCACATTGATTGGGTAAGGGGAACACTGTAAGTCATAAGGAGAAGTTATGGAAAGGCGGATAAAAAGGAAGGCACAGAAGCCAAGCAGTGGCAAAAGCCTGGAGTGGTTTATAGTCCAGAATCCATAATCCTCCCTTCCAACAGTGCCCAAATTTCCTTTAAGAAATTACCTCTCCCTTACCTTCAGCCATAAAGCTTGGGTGGGATTGAGCCCACCCCCAGCTCCAGTGAGGAGTTCTGATTGGTTTAAGCTAACAAACATGCCCCACCCACCATGGCCACAGTGATTGATTAAAAAATGGGCTTGTAACTAATCAGGGGCAGTGGAATTCCAGGAGCTGCTTGCTGAAGCCTTGGTGAAGAAAAGCGGTTGCTCTTCCTCTAGAT
>JAQZBX010026591.1:6460-28947 GCA_029593785.1 Cabassous unicinctus | reverse complement strand
TCCTTCCTTCCTTCCTTCCTTCCTTCCTTCCTCTCTTCTTTCTTTCTTCTTTTGTTCTCCCTCTCCCCACCTCTTTCTTTACATACAACAACTTCTTATCACTCTTAGTAGAAGTTGACATTGTTAGTCATTCAGTAACTATATCTGGCTTGGTTCTCATACCAAGTTCATGCTACTAAATTGTACCCTACCCTACTAAAACCATAACTTTCACTGTCAGAGATTTACTTATTACCTTGTTAATTATCCAGAGATATTTTCAGTTTCAATTTAACAGATTGAGGTCTATAAATAGAATCTGTCTATAATGCCAGAATATCTTTTCCAATACAAATAAGTAAAACCAGTGTTTTCAATTGTTTTCAGAAGGAGCCAAATTCTAGGATGTAGTAATAAAAATTATCCTCCAAATTGATTCTGAAAGCAGAATGGGAGAACTGTCTCCCCATTTGTGGTAATTCACTGCTATAATAGTTGTACTTTATTGAAACAAAATCATCCTGCAAACCTATGTCAGCTGAGGTTTAATATACCCATATTTTTTTATAAGTATCATAAGACTAAGCCACAGAAACAATGAAAGCAATACATTTTGGTGCACATTGAAGCTTATTTTTAAGGTTCATATTCATATTTAAAATTTCTAAGTTCAGTAATTTGTTTTCTGTTGAGTATGCACATTTTAAATGTCTCCATTTGTATAATCTTAAGGGATTTGTAAACTAGTATCTGACTTATTATCTTGGGTGTGTAAAACAAATATTTTGAAAAGCATCAAAGTGTGTCCTCAGTTTCCACTAGCATTATCCTTTCTGATGCTTCCTTTCAGCATTTTCTACCATGTCTTACTCTCCCTTATTCTCCCACTTCCCATTTCATTCTCTCCTTGTATCAACCTTTTTTCCCCTAGGAGAATGAAAATCACATCTGTTCCTCTGGACTCACTTAATTTAAATTAAAATAGCAGAGAAATCTACTAAGAAAATTCAAATGGTTTTATTAAATCTTAAGCAAGAATATTTTAACCATCCTGACTAATAAAATTCATTTTTAGATTACTTCACATTTAATAGTTTTTGCTTTTACTATTACTATAAATTTTGGGCTCAATGTTTAGTTTAATAGAATCTTGCCCTAATTAATGAATTCTGAGCTCTTTTATAGGAAAAGGTACTAGGTGTCAGGGCACTCCTTTTCAATGTGGTTGAGTGGATGTGAGAATCTCTAAGGCTATGATGCCTTTTCCTTGCAAATCATGATGAGTGTATCATTGTGACCATAACTTGCTTTTCTACTTCTAACTATTAATTCTGGGCTGTAACATGAGTTTTTAACCCCTTTCTCAGTGGAACAAGTATAGGGACTACAGCATTAGTTGGTATAACTGGGCTCTGTCACCAGGCATTGAATGATCAGACTGGGGGAATTTCATAGACAGAATGGTGACCAAGTTAGTCTACTTGTATCCTTCTTCCTAGAGGGTAGGTAAGCCCAAAAGTATAGGAAGAAGATCTCTAGTCTCACCCCACTGTTAACTAGCCAAGGAACCTAAAACAAGTCATCACTTTCTGTATTTATACAGTTCTCTCTAATATTATATGAAAACTTGTTATGAGAGAGGAATGGCCAATGTCTTAATAAGTTCATAGGTATTCTGTATAGAGAGGAGTAGATGGGATTAGGTAGAGACTTCATGGAAAATATGGCCTATGCCTGCTGCTTGGAGCTTGAGTTATATTTATTGATTTTGTGACAAATATTTATTAATAATTGCAGTGGTTTGAGTCTTTTGTGGACCCCAGAAAATCCTGTTCTTAAGCTTAATCCATTCCTGTGTATGTAAATCTATTGTAGATGGAACATTTTGATCAGTCAGTTAAGGGACTTTCCTTTTGATTATATCACTCCAGTAGGGCATGACCCAGGATGGGGCTTAGTCCTCTTCCTGGAGTCCTTTATAAGCAGAGGAATAAAAAGCCACAGACACAGAAAAAAGCTGCAGAGACAAAGAGGAAGCCAAAAGCTGAAAGAGAAGGCCCAGGGAGCTGGAAGGTGAAATCAACGGAACATAGAAGCTCAGAAGAAGCCTCTTTAGCCAGAAGCTGAACACAATGAGGCTAAGAGGAGAGGGGAGAGAGGAGCACATGTCTGATCGCCCAAAGCTGTGCATCTTCTGATGTCTCCACCATGTGCCTGATTGCCCACAGCTAGAGCTGCGGGGAGAAAACATCACGAAGGAGGCCATGATTTAGACACATTCACAGCCTCAGAACTGTTAGCTAAGTTAATAAAACCCCAATGTAAAAGTCAACTCATTTCTGGTATATTGCTTTGGCAGCATTTAGCAAAGTAAAACAATCATCTACTCTTTGCCAATATTGCAAGAGAAACAAGGAAATGCAAAGAATAACAGGCATGGTTCTTAATTTTTCAGTCGCCAAGCTATCAGAGAAGATTACATTACCCAGAAACCATAATAAAATATTTTAAATACCATAATTGTAATATGTGCCATTAGTAAAAAAGGAAGGAATGTTTTATTTTAACTGGGAGAATCAGAGAAAGCTTTGAGAAGAAAGTAATAAAAATCATCATCATTTTTTATAGAACGAGTAGGGATTTTCCACATAAGCAAGGAACAATTTTGCAGAAAAAGGAAATAGTATCTAAATAGTATCTTATATTTAGAATAGTATGTAAGACTGATGCATAGTTTGATGTGGCTGATTTGGGAGCTGGAAAGAAATTGAAATAGATTGTGAAGTCCTCCTCTACTGTGATGAGGACTTTGGATTTTATTCTGAAGCTTCAGGAGGAATCTGTGGAGATATATTACAAGGGGCAGCATAGATGAGTTTTAGAAAAATAACTGTTGGTGATGGGAGTGGGGTAGTGTGCTAAAGGATAGAGACTGGAGCTGCCCAACGAGCTGGGAAATTTATTGATTCTTGGCGTACTTGCTCTCCTCCAATGGATTTTGAATATTCTTCAGGGAAGGAACCCCATTTTATTGGGTTTTTTTTTTTTGTCCCTGAATAATGTTTCCTATATGAAGGCACTTATTCTTTGATGGTTGATGGAGGGAAGAAGAGAAAGAAAGAAGAGTAGAAGGGAAGGCATGAGTAAGTGAAGTGGTCTGTTGTCAGTAATGATGAGGACTGAAATGACCTATCAGCCATACAATGACCAGAAAGAACATACTGGAGGTGGAAAGGCAACCTAATTTAGCAAACAGATTATATTTCTCTACATATGGCCAAGAATATCTTTCTCTTTCTTTCCTAGCATGCTCTGGCACATGATCTCTGAGGTTTATGATGAGTCTGATGCATTAAGCTGATTTTGCACACCAGATCATAACATTAATACTTGTAAACTCTTCTTTATGATTGCTCACTTTCTAGCACACTGATGACATTGTGCTTGAGGAGGAAAATCTCCCAGGGATCTAGACGCATATTTTGACTCTCTCACCCAAATTACAATCTGTGAGGAAATGCCCAGAAGAGCTATTTCTATGAGGAGGAGAAGAAGAGATGTCTTCAATGGCCTGGAGCTGATGAGATACAAATTACCCATCTGAATACAAGATAATGTTTGTTCTGTGTATATATTGGTTATTCAGGTTTAGTGTCTGCTCAGATAGAAGAACAGAGAAACTCAAATTTCTCTAGATCTCACCAGCCTGTGGATACAAATGAATGAGGTTAATTAAATGTACAAACACAAATGTGCCAATTCTTACCATTGCCTAACTGGAGCAAAGCTTCAGCTCATTTCCCCATAGCTCTTAGGGTTATTTCTGTGAATCCCTAGGAGGGCATCATACATACTGTAGGTCAACTATTAGAAAATAAATTTGCCAAAGACACTTTTCCCAAAGCCAACTCACGGAAAAATTAATTCACTGATTTTTTTTGCTAACCTTGCCAATTTATTCTTAACAATTATATCTAAATCTTATGTAGCATTATGTATGAGGCATGTTAGAAGCAGATTGCATAAATTAACTCATTTTATGCATTCAACACTATTTTTTTATCACCATGTTACAGATGGGGAAATAGAAACACACAGAGATTAAGTAACACTTCTAAACCACTCAGCTATGCTGTAACTGGTTTTAAAGTCCATAGTAGGAAAGTTCAATAATTATCAATATCATTAACTAAAAAAAAAAAAAAAAAAAAAAAAATCAATGTTTCATTCGGGTATTATTCAGTCAATACTAAATTCTGTTTGCCCACCTTGTAGAATGTTTAGGATTCTTTTGCTAATTACTCAAGTACTACATTAATATTTGAGGAAAGTATATTTTATCATCAGTAACAAAAATAGAACATTTCTATTAAATAAAGTGGCCATACAACTTATCTTCCAAACTGGGACACTTTTAAGAGTTGAAGGGAGCATAATTAATAACTGCCCAAAGACAGCAGGTATAAATTTGGACCTTCCCAGGCAAACTGGATTGTGTGGTCCCATATTATTAAAACTCTTAAGCATTTTAGGTAAGCTCTCACATATCACCTTCAAAGCTTTTCAAGGTATAAAATCACAAATGGTAAATTTGACAGATTTTTTCTTTAGAAAACTGATCATTTGGTGAAACTTCTTTCAGCAAATTGAGCTTTCCCTCTTCATAAGGCTCAGATATAGCAGGGCAAAGCTGGGAATATTCTTCAGTTTTTCTCCTCGAAAGACAACTTGCCAATGTAAACAAATCATACAAATGGGCATGGTATGCTGCCTTGCCACTCTCCCCGCCAGTTCTAGATGCTTCAAAGTAAAATTGTCATCTAGTGGGGAGTAGCATTTGGCTGTCCAGAAAAGCCACAATAATCCTGCTTCTTAAAGAGCCACATAAACAAAGATCAGCCCCAAAATACTATGAAATTGTAAGAATAAGGCTTAAAATGTACTTTTGATTGAATTTTTCTACTCATTGATTATCTCTTTAACAAATCAATTGAACTAGCAGCCAAAGCTGATTTGTGGCTAATGCTCTTTGACATTAGCAAATAAAAGTTTTCTGCAAACATTTCAGTAGTCCTGAATGTTAGGTAGTGTGGAGGCTTGAATTATATACCCCAAATTTAGAATGCTCTTGGTCTTAATCCAAATTCCTGTGCATGTGAACCCATTCTAAATAGGATGTCTTAAAGGTATTATTTTAGTTAAATTGTGGCCCAGCTAAATGATGGTGGGCTTTAATCCAATTATTGGAGACCTTTGTTAGCAGAAGAAATTCAAATATAGAGAGAAAGCCACAGGAAGGAGTCAGAAGCTGAAAGTCAATGGAACACAGAAGAGAAAGAAGAGAACATTACCATGTGACAGGAAAGCCAAGGAACCCAAGGATTGTCAGACAGCTGGAACACTACAGACCCTTGGAGGTAGTAAGCCTTTTAGCCTCTGAAACCATAAGCCAATAAATTCCCACTGTTAATCCAACTCATTGTGTGTTATTTGTCATAGCAAATGGGGAAACTAGGACAGGTGAGTAAAATTTAGTGTTAACCCATTTTCTGTGGTTTTGAGGCATTTTCATGGTGTCAATGATCAATGCATTCAGTATTCAAGAAGGCTGCCCAATGCCATTAAGTGCCATCAATATGGAGGCAAATTCACACACAAAAACTGATTATTCAGGAAAATTTTTAGGAAACATTTGCTTCAGTAAATCTAGGTAGACAGACTTTTAGAATTACTGGAAGAAAATATGCAGTAATTAGTAACTCTAATAAATAGAAATGTAGACTCAAATGAAATCTGGCCCATCCTTTAATATAAATTGAGCTTTGAAAGCTCATTGGACGACTTTCTCTTTCAGCCTCTTTATTTAAAGGTGTGACATAATTTATTTCATTTTGAACTTTAAGGAGAAAATTTGTGTTCTGAATGTACAAATATTTTTTTATAAAGTCTAAGATAAAATCATTGTTGTTTACCACTCTTCTCAGTAAGAATTTAGAATTTATATTTTAATGAAAGTCCTTCCCTATAATGTTGACTGTAAATGGTAATCTAAAATATGTGAAGCAGAAAGGAATGGTAATATTTCATTGTTATAGCATACTCCATCCTGCTTTTATATGCATTCCCAAGATGTGCATATATAAACTCTTTCTAAGGAGCAGGCTGCATCGTTATCAGGAATGACAGAGAATGAAGCTTTAAAGTTAGGTTTACAAATTTAATGTGAGTTAAATGTTTTTACATGCAATTATTATGAGTATATTTTGCAGATTAGAAATTGGCTTTTTCTCATTGAAATACAATTAATTAACTGTTTCTAGGCAAGATTTATGTATGAATAGTTTTATCAGATATTATTTATATTTGTTTTATTTTATAGTATTAACTATTATTACATGCATATTATTTTTACCACCTAGAGCACAGTTTTTCATGTTGACCTTTTCTACATTTACTCATTTTCATTACTGATAATCCCATTGTGGTTTCCAGCATAGACATTTCCAATTTTAAAAAAAACTTTTTTTTTTTCTCAGTTTCATTTGGAAGCTATTTCCTGACACTTGCAATCTAATACCTCCTAAAAAACAAACAATTAACAGTCAAGTTTTTAAAATTATGATTGAGATTCTTGAACAACCTATAAAGGTCTATTTAACCTAAAATGCTGTAATATAGCTAATAAATATGAAGAATGGCCTGAATCCAAGTTGCCCTGAAATCCGTTTTCCCTTGGTTACATGGAGTTCTAACCTCCAAGAAGGTCTTATAGCTACACATTTTCTCAGCTCCCAGTAGATAGATGGAGGGTAGGAGAAGTGATAAGAACTTCAGCTTTACTCTGGAGAAGTTGGCAGCCTCTACAATCAGGCCAAGTGAAGGGCTGTGTTTTAGTTTGCTAGAGGCTGCCCAGACAATATACCAGGAATAGGTTGGCTTTTACAATGGGTATTTATTAACTTAAAAGCTTACAGTTCTGAGGCTGAGAAAAATGTCCAAATCAAGGCACCGTCAGGAGTTACTTTCTCTATAAGTTGCAGCTGTGGGCAATCAGGCACTTGGCAGGGCACAATGACAGCATTTGCCAGTCTCTGCCTTCTCCTCCAGGCTCCATTGCTTTCAGCTTCTGGCTGCCTCTGGCTTTCTCTCTGCTCCTGTGACTGTCTCTCTCCTGGGTTCCATTGATTTCAGCTTCTGACTTCGAGGATTTCCTCTCTCAGCTTCTAGAAGTTTTTCTCTCTGTGTCTCTGCATGTTTCTCTAGTTTATAAAGGACTCTGATAAGAGGATTAAGACCCACTCTGTATCACACAATCTAATCAAAAGCCCTTAACTGGAGTAATTTAATCAAAAGTTCCCACCTACAATAATAGGTTTACATGCACAGGAATGGATTACCTCAAATGACATGATCTTCTGGGGTCCACCAGCTTCAAACTGTCACAGGTTGGAAGTTAGGTAAAATTTTCCGCAAGAGTAAAAACAAATTATTTTACCATGAGATTAATATTTAAGTAGATGGCTAACCAAAGCAGTAATCATGTAAGAGCAGTATTATTTAGGATTTACAAAGATGGCTTTAACAAATATTTATTGCCTGCCTAATCTGGGACAAGCCACTTTTTAAGACACTATGAATACAACAAAAAAAAAACATGACAGGTAAGGCCTTATTCTTAAAAGGCTTGGGTTGTTTGGGGGAAATGCAGGCAATAAACTATTTACAATTATGGAATGTTGTTGAAAGTTGAGATAGTTCAGGATTTCTCAACTTCGGCACCACTGGCTTTGGGGCTGGTTAGTTCTTTTTTGGGGTTGGGGGATGATCCCGTACATGGTACGATGGTTAGCAGCATCCTATTTAATGAAGATAGAAACTTGATCTTTGAAGGTAGTAAGGTAGGGATCATTGATGACCTCGATACAAGTGGTTTGAAGTGTTGGGAATGAATGTTAGAATGATATTTGAGTGCATAAATGAGAAGTGGGGGGATTTGGACAATTCTCTAGAGAAGTATTTTCAGGGAAGAAGAGCCAATAAATGGTGCCAAGACTGGAGGTAGATATGGCATCAAGTTGAGATTGTTGTTTGCTTTCTTTTTTTTGTTTCTTTATTCTTTTTGGTTTTTGTAAATGAGAGATACTATATGTTTGTAAAGTGATGGGTAAGATTCTGTAGGGTGGGAAATTCTGGTACAGAATAGAGAGGATAACTGAAGTAATACAGTCCCTGGAAGGGCAGTACATTGAGGATTCAGACCATAAGTGGAATCAACTTTTGGTAAGATCATTGTAGCAAAGCATAAGGAAGTGAAATTCAGGGAAAGGGGTATCTATGGTGATATATTTTCTTCATGAAGTAGAATGCAAGGTGATTAGCTGGAAAAAGACATAGATAGGCGGTGGAAGTAATAAAAGTGGAGTTCAACTTTACATGAGTCAGAGTTCACTGCATCAAAAATGGATGGATTCCAGAAATTGTTTGTTAAACCCTCTGCCATTGATCTTGAAATAATGCTGTAAATAAATCATTCTCCTAATTCTGTTTTATTTACAGGAATAATACAATTTGCTTAAAACTAAATAAAATTACCATTTTAAAGTTTATTTTCCCTACTAAAATTATTTCTATTGGTTATGTACTTGTATTTGTAACATATAAGAAAATATGTGTCTTCTATTTTAAAATTAAGGAAAATACATTTTCAAAGGTAATTTTACCTATACAACACTGCTCTTCATACAATAGTGATAGGATAAGGAAAATTATTGTTAAGGAACTATATCATTAGGTCAATAAAGCCTCTAACTTGAAATCAATTTACTTTGACTTTTATATGGTTTTATTGATTTGAATCATAAAAGATACAAAAGAGGATAATTTTGTACAAGTTCAATAACGAAAACAGAGAAAATGTCCTGTAAAATCCTCAAATGATAACTCATTGTGTTGATGAGCAGGAATTTTGGGACAAAGTAAATTGTTTCCTTTTCTATCACAAACCTGGATGAAATCTGTAGAAATCTCTTCTGCATTATTACTTACCTAGATAGTCTATGTGAGATATATATCAATGACTCATTCTTCAGAATATAGTAACTCACATCCCAGAGAACTGAACATAAATTGAGGTAATGTTCACCTTGACCTTAATTTTAAAACCTTGGCCAATGCTTTGAATTCTTTTGCTTTGATTTCATCTTTTGTTGGTTTATTTTCTGACCTGAGAGAATGGAAAATATTTACCTTTATAGAAAGCTTTGTACTAATGGATGTTAATTGCTGTGACAGTGACGTTTTGTATCTTACCCCTATTTCTAGATTACTTTTTACAGGAAAATCTTTGAGAATGAATTCACTAGCTCCTTTATAAAAATCAAAATACACTGCTTTCCAAAAATACCAAATTATTGCTAACAAAAAGCATAATATTAAACCTATGAAATGCCAAGGCTGGTTTTTTTTAATTGCTTTGAAATTTTATATTATCCTTCAAGAATTCTGAATTTAAAAATGAAGTTAATTAAACATTAAATGGACAAAAAGGGTGATTCAGTTTTGCTGTGCATGGAATCTTTATTTGATCAATATTTTTGCCTTATCTTGGTCATTCTATGGGAAGTCTAGCCCTTTGAACTAGCAAATAGTAGTACCAACGACTTCCTTCTGACAGTATTTTATAAATGCTCTGGTGTTTACTATAATCCTTTCTTGCAGGTTCTCCTTAGTCTCTTCTCCCTGTGGGACATTCCTAATCTCATTACTTTAGTGGGGTCTCAGTTGATAGGCTAAGACATTTAAGGGAACATCTGAAACACACTTTGGTCTCCACCAGAAATACCTTATTTATCTGCTGTTTCCAGCTGTGGTTAGCTCAAATCCAGGGCGAAAATTTCAATTTTTAAAGTTATAAAGAAGAAGAAAAATAAATTGAACATATTCGACAGGATTAAATAAGTAATAATCAGTGAAAGCAGCTAATGGAACTTCCAAACTTTTAAAGTATTTATATACCTAATTTTAGCCAGATAAACTCTACAAGTCTTTGAACTTAAGATTCCCTTGCCAATAAACGTAGCTGATATTTACTAGAATGTGACAGAGGAGAATCATATTTTTACTTACTTCTAAGGGTATAGATTTTTCTCTACAGTTTTTTTCTCTTTAATATAGCATGACTGCCTTGTCACCTAAGATTAAATAATGTAGCTTTATTTTAAAATGTGATTTTCAGTGGGAGAGGTTAGGAATTTAAGAATTCTAGGTTAGAATGGATTTGCATTTCTTATTCTCTTTCTGGATGCCCAAGTTTTCTTCTTCAGGCCACTGAAATGTGAGTGGTCTTATTTTTATAACTGTGTAGTAAATGAAGCTTACATATGAGTTATAGACATGATTATGTCTAAGTGGTGGATGAAGTATCAGAATCTGACTTACTTCAGCCCATGTAAGTGACGTACTTAATTTTTGTAAAACATTTATTTTTATTAGTTTATCATTGGATCAGGCATCAGATAGTAACTGGGTAAATAATTTCATTACATATGGAGATTAAAATGTCTTCCTGACAGTCTAAAAAGGCTTATTTATTTAGATTTCCTGACAGCAATCAGACACTGGTGCCAATATATATAGAGACGCTCTGTTCAAAGATATAGCAGTTCTATATATTTTACCTAAAGAAGTCACCCCATAGAACTCCCTAACTACTTGATTTTTGTGTATTTCTAAACAACGACGTGCTAGTTAATATCAGTTTTAACTCAAATTTAAATTCAGCATTCTTATAATTTAGGCAAATAAATATTTCACACATAAAAGCTTTCCTTGTTTCCTCTGGATAAAAGAGTGGCTTAATAACTCCTATATCTAAAAATATTGGGCAAGAAAATTTGCAAGTATGCACACAATGGAAAAATAAAGGCTGATAAAGAAGATGTGAAGACATATATTCAGGACTCCTTTCATATACCATGTAGTTCATGGAAAGGTGAGACTATATTCTACCCATTGACCCCAAAATAAAAATTTAAAACAGGTGTGAAAATCTATATGCTTATTATAGCTAATTATAATCAAAAGGCTGATTTTCGTGTAAGGTGTTGAAAATCGGTTAGCTTTTTATAAGAACATCATATCACGTTGGAGCTAACCTGATTTTACTATTATTCCATTTTTATGGGCAAATCAGGATGTACTATTATTCATAAAAAGAAAGGATTTGTTTAAAACACACATACACACATCAATGACCTCATCCATCTCATAATGAAATTGTTCATGAAGTCCTTCATTTAACTCTGTGATAGGACCAGGGGATTTATACTAATTAAATAAAATCACCCCTATGGACAACAACATTATGGTGAAACATTAGCAAATGATTATGCACTTTCTATTAGCACAATCTTTCAGACAAATCCTTTTACCAGGTAAGCTTTTTCTGACAGGCTCTCTTTGAGGTTGCAGAGAGCTGCCAGCAGCAACAGGCGAAACATTTCTCCAGGTCATGTAGAATGCCAAAAAAATTTCCCCTGTCATATTGCCCTAAGAGCATTCCCACCTCTGTTCTTTCAACCTCGCGCCCACAAATCCCAAGTGTTAACCTGGTCCCTCTCCCATTTCTCCCCCCAGTATCCTGGTTGTGGGAGGTGTGGGAGGTGGGGCATATGGGAATCCCTATAATTTTTGTGTAACATTTATGTAATCGAAGTATCTTTAAAAATAATAATAAAAAATAGGAAAAATTTATTAATAAAAATATTGAGAATGAAAAATAAAATAAAATTATAATTATTGTTTTATTTAAAAAATAAATAAAAGGAACAAGATTTTTTTTTAAAATTTCCCCTTAGCTTTATAACACAGTCTTGGGCCTCACCCTGATTGGATAATTTTTAAGTCAATCACTTTGGCTAGGGTTGGGGATTTGACTGATTGGTTTAGGCTCAAATTGATGTCTGAGCTCTGCCAAGACCCAATCCTGGGACATAATGGCTTAAACAATGGCATCACAGGGAAGTTAAGAGAATCAAAATTGAATACTGTCATTCATAGATGGGAGAAGGGTCAACTAAAAGAATCATACACATTTTGCTGTTAATATCTGAATTACTATGGATAGTATTTTTAAAATGTTTTCCTGACAAGATGTATTATATTTATACTTTCTGCTGAGAAGCATGTGAATATAAAACATAATTTAATGAAGTAAGTGTATGTGTTGTGTACAGAGAAAAATAAATTATATATTTTTAAAAGTTATTTGTCATTTCTGTGACTATCATTCTCTTTTTTCTTCACTTTTTCTCTTATGTTATGTAAGTCTATTTCCTATATTGCTTAGAACATAATAGAAACTCAGTAAATGCTATATGATTAATTAATGAACATCTATAGCTAACAAATTGAGTTTTAAGGTAATCTTCTTAATATTCAATAAAAACTCAAACAACTATTTTAAAAGAAAATATTAGTTGTCCTACTTTGTTGACAAAGAAGTGCAGTTTCTTAGCTTAAATGGAATTTCTGTGAACAAAATGAAATGTAATGATGCTGGCCTAATCAAAGGTTGGTGATTTTGTTTTTAAATATTCAGCTTTATACATGATTTGTTGGTTTCCCTGCCAGAATGCAAAAGATTCAGATCAATGACCTTTTCTAATTCTACGATTTTTCTATAAAATGATCCCTTGACCTTTCAAATTACATGAGAAATCAAAAGCGCACTTCACTTCGAAAATGTTTATATTCCCTTATGTACATATAAGGATTGATCTTTTTGCTATTAATCTTATTTGTATTCTAGCAAGTTACAATTAAGTTGTGTTTTGAAGGGAAATAGTTATCTCCCATACCTAAAAACATATTATAAATTCTGGTTTTCAGCGATAATTTAATCCCAGGCACTTTGATTTCAACACAGCATGCTTTTCAGAACTACTTCATTTCAACTGATATATTTGAGCTGTAAATGACACATTGTACTAAGAGTCAAGGCCAGTGTTTCATTCTAGATCATCCTAGAATTACATTGTTTTGGATCATTCCACTTTTTTCCTTCCTAGCGTCAAGGTGAGGGAAACGTGTGTGTGGTTTTAATTTTTTTTCTGAGCTGTTAAAAATAATTTGGCAATAAAAATCCAACTGGTCCTATTTCTATTTAGAATCTTTCTTATCTCTATTCCTGAATATAACTTATTTTATGTGTGGAGCAAGTAGATCAAGTGACCACTTTACTTTCCTGTGGCAGTTCTTTAAATGTCTTCAGGCAACTATTATATTTTCTTTATCTTCTCTTCTGGGCATTTTCTGTAGACTTCCTCATCATCTCTGGGTAACTCTCCTCTAGACATATTTTTAGTGATGTCAGGTCCTTCTTAAACCATGTCTGCTTGTTTTTATCTAGGAATATATGTTAAAAAAAAACACTTTCTCAGTTTATTTCAACAATGTAATAATATGCAGAACAGTGTAAGCAATAAGTTTATATCATAGTTATTGTTTATTCTGAGGGAATTTATTGCAGTTATCTTTGAAGTCCATTTTTCTTAAAAATGGCAATGTTTGAAGTACATGAAAATATTGGAATCTATACTCATCTTTCATAGAATTTTTAAAGTATGTTTTTAGTTTCAATATACTTAGACTCAAGTTTGACCAAAGGAAATAAAGGAATTTGGGTTAATATTATGACTTAGAGAAAACCACTTTTGCACCTAGTCATGAATAGGTGAATGAAACTGTATTTGGATGGCAATTGATTACATTAAAAAATTAAAATATAGTTAAAAACTTTAGACATGTGTTTTATTTTTTTGGAATGTTGCTCTTTATAATTGACCTTTGCTCTTATAATTTTACTACCAAAGAGCTTTTCATGATATGACATGTTCTTGGAAGTTTTAAGTGTTATAGAAAATGTAATTTTGGTCCTTGTCAATATCCTGTATGAAGAGCTTGTTTATGTGTGTTTTTTTTTGGTGGAATTCAAACAATTGGAAACCTCAAACATCTTTTTATCTAGTTTGAATAAATTAAAACTTTATTCTCCCTCTGAACTTAGTTTATGGGTTTAAATTTTAGCCAGGTGTCAATTTAATTTAATATTTGGCTTTTGAGGGGACAAATGAGAAGTGCTGTACAGATATAGGATTTGTTTTTGGAAACATCATATCATGTGATTAGAAAGAGAGTTAATGAAAATAGATGCCATAAACTCTAGCTACGCAGACTGCTAATATTCCCAAAATGTGTGTTGGTTTTCCTTTTTTTCCAATTTAATATGTTTGAAACCTGGTTATACCATACAATCCACGTACATTTACATGGCAGCATACTTTCCCTTCCCCTCAAATGTTCAGTAAAGAACAGAGGGTCTGTAATTGAAAGTGAAGACCTTGGGTTTTTGTCTGCTACCTACAACCAGTGCTTGATTCTTAAATCACATGAATTAAAATAAAATATTGTTTGTGTGAAAATAAAGACGCTAAAAATAATAGATAAACGTGATTAATATTATATGATGTTGATTAAGTTATTTCTAAGCATAAAAATAAAGAGAAAATCATAAAGGAAAATATGAATTGATTTGCCTCATACACATAAAATTGCATCTTAAAAAAGGAAAAAAAAACTTGTGCATATATATATTTGTAATACATGCTTGATGTAAAAAATGTTTTAAAAATCAATAAAAATATGAATAGAACAATAAAAATAAAAAAATTCAAACAGTTTATATATGATTAATTATTAATATGGAAATAGCTCAAACTGATAAATAATAAAAGATAATCAAGTTAAAACAAGTATATAGATTTTTCATCTATCTCACTGGCATTATATTTTTTCTACTTTTTTTTAAATTAGAGAAGCTGTGGGTTTACAGAACAATCATGCATAAAATACAGGATTCCCATATTATTCACTATTAGTAACACCTTGAATTGGTGTGGAAGATTTGTGTTTTAGTTTGCTAAATGATGCCCAAGCAATATACCAGAAATGTGTTGGCTTTTATAATGGGAACGTATTAAGTTAAAAGATTACAGTTCTGAGGCCATGAAAGTGTCCAAAACAAGGTCTCATCAAGAGCTACAGTATCACCAAGTTGTAGCTTGGACGATCAGGCAAATGGTGGTGACAGCTAATGATGTTTTCTCTGCAGGCTCGGCTGCAGGTGATCAGACACACCGAAGGGCACGATGCTGGTCCTCTCATCTCTCCCCTATCCTCTGGGCCTCATCTCTTCATCCTTGAGCCGCTCCATGGGCCTAGGCTCTTTCTGTGCCTCTGTGCTCTGCTGATTCCAGGCAGCCTTCTTTCAGTGTCTCTGCTGCTTTTTTCCTGTGTTGCTGCTGCTTTTAATCCTCCAGGTTTATAAAGGACTCCAGCAAGAGAACCAGGATGCACCCTGGGTCCTGCAATCCAATCAAAGGCCCTCAAATGAAGCGATCCAATCAAAAGGGTCCCCACATCCATAGGAATGGGTTAGCCCTAAGGGGATGATTATCTGGGATCCACTCAGCATCACACTGTCAGAATTTGTTATAATCTATGATAGCACATTTTTATAATTGTGCTATTAACTATTCTCTGACTCCATTTTGTTGTTGTTGTTTTGAATTTTTTTAATTAGAGAAGTTATAGGTTTACAGAAAAATCATGTAAAAAATAGTGTTCCCATAATTGCCCCCTACTGTTGATTCTTTGCATTTGTTACAACTGAAGAAAGGACATTAAAATTGTGCTATTAATTATAGTCCATAGTTTATATAAGTGTATTTTTCCCATATACCACCCTATTATTAACACCTTATATTAGTGCCACACATTTGTTATAATTCATGAAAGACCATTCTTATACCTGTACTAATAATAATAAACCATTGTTACAATAGGGTTCTCTGTATTATATAGTCTGTAGCAGTTTGGCATTGTATATGAATTCCAAAAATAGATATTGGATTATGTTTGTAAACCAGTCTGTACCTGGGCATGATTAAATTATGATTAGGGCTTTGATTGGGCCGTGTCAGGGGGCAGGAACTCACAGAGAAAACTACATGGCAGGGAAGAGAGTTGAAGTTTTAATGCTGGAGCCCGGAAATGAACACACAGGAAAAGAATACAGAGGAATAGAGACAGCTCATTAGACATGGCAGAAGCTCTGGGGAGAGAGACAGAGCCGTTAGCCTGATAATCTACTGCTGGCCTTGTGGAGAGAGCACAGCAGCTGAGACTGGAGAGAAATGGAGCCCCAGGAAGAGAGGGACCCAAGAAGCCTGAACTCTTGGCAGACGTCAGCAGCCATCTTGCCCCAACACATGGCAATAGACTTTGGTGAGGGAAATAACTTATGCTTTATGGCCTGGTAACTGTAAGCTTCTACCCCAAATAAATACCCTTTATAAAAGCCAACAGATTTCTGGTATATTGTATCAGCACCCCTTTGGCTGACTAATACATAGTCCTATGTTTTCTCTTTCATTTTTATTCCAGTAACATATATACTACCTAAAATTTCCCCTTTTAACCATATTAACATATATAATTCAGTGCTATTAATCATACTAAATGTGTTACCATCACCACCATGCATTTCCAAAATCTAATTATCAATCTAAATAGAAATTCTGTACAAATTAAGCATTAACTCCCAATTTTCTACCCCCAATCTATCCCCTGATAACCTATATTCTAGATTCTAACTCTATGAGTTTGCTTGTTATAATTAGGTCATATCAGTGAGATCAGACAATATTTGTCCTTTTGTATTTGGCTTATTTCACTCAGCATAATATCCTCAAGGTTAATCCATGCATGCATCAGGACTTCATTACTTTTTATGGCTGAATAATATTACATGGTTTGTATATACCCCATTTTGTTTATCCATTTTTCAGTTAATGGACACTTTGGTTGTTTCCATCTTGTGGCAATTGTGAATAATGCCATTATGAACATTGGTGTGCAAATATCTGTTCAAGTCCCTGCTTTCAAAACTTTGGGGTATATAGCTAGTATCAGAATTAGCAGGTCATATGGTAATCCTATACTTATCTTCATGAGGAACTGCCAAACTGTCTTCCACAGAGGCTGCATCATTTTACATTCCCATCAGCACCAGAAATAAATGAGTTTTCCTATTTCTCCACATCCTCTCCAACACTTGTAATTTTCTGTGTGTGTTTTTTTTTTATTGCAGCCATTCTAGTGGGTGTGAAATGTATATTTCATTATGGCTTTAATTTGCATTTACCTAATAGCTAGTGATGTTAAACATCTTTTCGTGTACTTTTTAGCCTTTTGTATATCCTCTTTGGAGAAAATTCTATTCAAGTCTTTTGCCCATTTTTAAATATGGGTTATTTGTCTTTTTATTGTTGTGTTGTAAGATTTCTTTATGTACTGTGGAAATTAAAACCTTAATGGATATGTGGTTTCCAAATTTCTCTCATTGAGTAGGTTGTCTTTTCACTTTCATGACAAAATCCTTTGATGTGCAAAAGATTTAATTTTGAAGTGGTCTCATTTGTCTATTTTTCTTTCATTGCTTGTGCTTTGCATATAAAGTCTTAGAAACAATTGCCTAACACAAGATCCTGATTATGCTTCCTTACATTTTCTTCTAGGAGTTTTATATTCCTGGTTCTTATATCTAGGCCTTTCATCCATTTTGTGTTAAATTTTTATATATTTGTGAGATAGGGTCCTCTTTCATTCATTTGCACATGGCTGTCCAATTTTCCCAGCACTATTTGTTGAAGAGACTATTCTTTCCCAATTGAATGGAATTGACATCCTTGTCAAAAATCAATTGGCCACAGATGTGAGGGTCTATTTCTAAACTCTCCATTTGGTTCCTTTGGTTGATATATCTATCCTTGTGCCAGTACCTTGTTATTTGTACCACTGTAGCTTTATAATAAGCTTTAAAGCCAGGATGTGTGAGTCCAACTTCATTCTTCTTTTTCAAGATGCTTTTGGCTGTTCTGGAAAGTTTCTGTATAAAGGATATTTGGCTGGCTGTTTTTCTCCTTCAGTACCTTAAATATATCATCCCATTTTCTTCTTATCTCCATAGTTTAATGATAAATAGGCATTTAGTCTTATTGAGGATACCTTGTATGTGACAAATTGCTTTTCTCTGGCTGCTTTCAGAATTCTCGCTTTATCTTTGGCATTTGACATTCTGATTAGTGGGTGTCTTGGAGTAGGTTTATTAGAAATATTAGGATTTATTCTGTTCGGAGTATATTGCACTCCTTGGATATGTATATGCATATCTTTCATAAGACTTGGGAAATTTTCAGTCATTATTTCCTCAGATATTCTTTTTGCCCCTTTTCCCTTCTCTTATGCTTCTGGGACACATATGACACACATGCTTGTGTGCTCTGTGTAGTCACTTTAATCCCTGAGTTACTACTCACTTTTTTTCTATTCTTTTCTCTATCTGTTCTTCTGACTGCATGATTTTGATTGTCCTGTCTTCTAGTTCACTGATTCTTCTGCCTGTTCAAATCTGCCTTTTTATGCCTGTAGTGTATTTTTAATCTCTCCTATTGTATCTTTCACTCCCATAATTTCTGTTATGTTTCTTTTTATACTCTCAAATTCTTTACGCTCACACACTGTGTTCTTAGTATTCTTTATCTCACTATGCATATTTTACTTAATCTCCTTGAATTGATTTAGGGGATTTATTTGAACTTCTTTGATCAGTTCTAAATTCTGTGTCTCCTGTAAAGTTTCCATTTGTTCCCTTCACTGAGCCATATCTTCCTGTTTCTTAATATGACTTGTAATTTTTTTGCTGATGTCTGTGCATCTGATCATGTTGATGAGTTAATTCTGAAGGTCATTTTCTCCCTTGTCTAGAGTTTTATCGTTGTTTGGCTTTGTGTTAAGCCTCTTTTTGACATTTGGTCCAACATATTCTAGACCTTTAGAATAGCCCATGTTTAACTGATCAGATTTTCTCAGCTCTGTTTCTTCTGATTCTTGCCCCGGATATATGGTACAATTTTTAAGTTTCTGCTTTTTGTACAATTGTTTCATCTCCAGGAGAAAGTTTCCTTTTCTCTGTTCCTTCTCTGGAAATCTCAATCTGTTCTGTTTGTTTCTGAGCAGAATTTTCTCCACAGCCCCTATGATTTGTTCACATTCTCTCCCTCACTCAGTGCCCACTTTTCCTTATATTTTCAGTTCTGGAACCCATCCTGTATTACCACAGTTCAGTTTATTTCCTCCCCTCCCCCCATATTAGAGTTCTCTAGGGAAACAGAATCAACAGGAGATATCTGTCAATAATATGAGACTGTATAAGAGTCTCTCACATGACCATGGGGATTCACAAGTCCAGGTTCCACAGGCAGGCTACAAACCAGGGCCTTCAATGAAAGTCCAATGAAGGTCCTTGATGAGTTTCTGGGAGACGTTGGCTGTCCAAAGACAAGGTGGGAAATTCTCTCTGAATTATGAAATCACTTCCCCTTTTAAGACATTCAACTGATTGGATAAAGTGTCACTCATTGTTGACAGCAATCTCCCTGATTGACGTAGATGTAATCAGCTATCTATGCAGTAAACTCACTGGTGACCAAAGTCCATAAATGTCCTTGTATTACAATTAGCCCAGTGCTTGCTTGACCAAACAACTGGGCACAAATACCTGACCGAGTTGACACATTAGCCTAACCATCACACACACACACCCTTTTTTTTTTCCTGTGAGGCTTTTCTCCCTCTGATTTCTTCCCCATTAGGGTATCCCACCCTGAGGAGTCATATGGGGTCAATCCAGAAAGGTGGGTCACTCCAGAAAAATCCATTTTGCATTTAGGTGGTCTAGCCAACAGAAACTGGATTGAGTGAGCGTACCTTTTGCCAACAGTTCTACCATGGTTCCTCTCTCTTTTTCTACCCTGGAGACTCTTTTGTATGTAGCATGACTTAGAGGTTTGTGTTCCCCATGGGTTTCTGTGGACTTGGGTCCCTGTGCCTGGATATGCATAGGGTTCTAACTCACTGCTATGAGCAGCTCTACAGTCTTTGTCCATGGTGGGAGGGTCCTGGTCTGCTGCCTCTGCACAACTCCCAAGCGGCACAGGACTGAGTGAGGAAGATTAGTATGGGCCGACACGTCTAAAAAGGAACTTTCCTACCTGATAATCTTTTTCTTAGATTCATTATTTGTGGAGTCCTTCTCCAGTGTCAACCATCCTTCAAAGTTCAAAGCAAGTGGGATCTGTCCTTTTATTCACTGATTCTCTGTGTAGGCTATTTCAGAGGATGTCTTACATCACCATGTTGATGGGTTTTTTTTAAATTACATCACCAGTGTTGATAAGGGTGTGGGAAATCATGTTGATAAGGCTATAAGTTGGTTAACTTTAAAAATACAATTTAATAATATACATAAAAAGTTTTTTAAATGGGCTTATTCTTTGACCCAACAATTCTAATATAGGAATTTGTTTTAAGAAGATAATCACAGATATACAAATATAAATTACTAGGATATTCATCACATTGTGTTTTGTAATAATGAAAAAATGAAAATAATCTACAACCCAACTGTGGAATGCTGGATAAATACCTTTTGACTTATCTTTCTTGCAATAAAAGATCTAAGCTTCATTAAAAATTATATTATGGTAGAATACTTAATGAGGTATGTGGTATACTATATTGTAAAATTTTTTTAAAATGATATAAAATGCATGGTGTGATACTTTTTAAAAAAAAATTATGTTTGCAGATGCAAAGACCCAATGACTGAAGAAATATAAGTGAATATGTTAATAGTTATAATCTTTAGAGTCTAGATATTGTGATTTGTATTTTTTATTTATAAATAATCTGCAGTAATAATATATCAGTTTTGAAACAAGAATTTATTTAAAAAGAAAAATAAATGGTTTTTGTTTGCAATTGTATATACAGCTATGGTAAATCAAATCTTAGAGTCAACCCAACTTACAGTTTAAACAGATGAGACCCTAGGTGAGTATTCTTAAACTGCAGTTTGAATCCTACTAATGTCGACTTGAAATAAAAGTTCTTTAAAATTAAATATGATTGCTTTAGATAGAAAATATCAGAGTGCATTGCTTCTTGTTCCTGCCCTCATTTTCTCATGCCCTCATTATCTCAATGTATGAGATAGACTAATAAATGAATACATAAACAAAACATCAGTAGTTCTGACTTGAATAGAATGTTTCTCTAATAAAGGACGTACCAAAGAAACTCCAATGTTACTCAATGATGAATTCATAAGGGTATCAAACTAACTAAACATAATATTTATAATTTGGTTATTAATTTTTAAAGTTAAACAACACATTTATGGTTTTTAAAATTAGATGTAACATACACAGACACACAAGTCATTTCAGGTTTTTTAAAAAATATATTGCCAATGACTTAAATGGACAGAGAAATACTGTGCTGGAATTAGAAGAAACATATTTGGGAAGATGAATCAAGGGAGAAGTGAAAGGTAAAGCACAGATTCATTTCATGTTGTTTTAACCCCTTTTCAATTTATTTTTCCATTCCCACAACAAATGATGGTGAAGGAAAGAAGGAATATTATTTTTAAATATTTTAAGTCAACTTCTGTTTACATCTAACTTCATTTATAGAACTATAATTTGAAGCTTTTACACTATTTTATTATTTTTAATATGTCTCTGTTAGGCATTAAAAAATAACCACCTAATAATGTCTGATCCGACTCCAGTAAAGTTACACTGTTATTTTGAAATATATCCCCACAATAACACTTCCTTAATTTTCCTCTTTTAATAAATGAGTTTTGTTGGGGGTTGATTTTGGCAAACTGGCAAGTGGGTGGTTAAGTGAGCTTTTTTTTTTTTAATGATTGTTTCAAAGGGAGGAAAAAAATCCTTTGAGATGTATCTATTAGATAAACCATACTTGATTTGTGGTATCTGTTGCAGGTCCCTTATTGAAAAAGAGTCAAAGTAGAGATTATGGGCTATTTTAAAAGAAATAACTTTCTTCCAATATCTTCTGTTCTGTTACTTTATCTTCCTTTTTCATTAAAAACGTCCTTGTCTCAATTAAATGACAGTAACCAGCAGGGGCTGCTCTTAGCATTACAGGGAAACTGATTTTCTCCAGAGTAGAATTATTTTCAGTCAGAGTTCTCAGTGTAACTAAAACTCACTTAGCTTGGTGAATGCTTTATAGTCATACTACTCTACTGTTCTTTTCTTTTTCCAGTTAAATATTCCTTTTTTGTTTCTTTGCCTTTATATTTTGTCTTTATGCCTATAATACATGAGAACTATATAAATTATTGAAAAAATAATCTTTTTTAAAAAAATTATTGGTAGAGATGTCATAAAAGAAAGACCAATTATAGATATATTTTCAAAAGATAAACTGTACAGGAAGAAGAAAGAAAATATCCTTTCATTAATAGTGATTTTAAAAAGGAGTTGGATTTCCTTTGGCTAGCACAACACAGT
>JAQZBX010026590.1:0-28855 GCA_029593785.1 Cabassous unicinctus | reverse complement strand
CAGGTTTTCCTGTTATGAAGTTACTTTTAATATTACTATTAATTTGTTTTTTTTTTTTTAATAATGATTTTTTGGAATTAGCCACTTAAATATTTTCATTTAAACAGTGTTTCCTTAAACTCTCCATAACTATTCTTAACCACATAGACTATAGTCACTTTATCTTAAGACAAATTCTACCTTCACAGAACACATTCTCTTAAACAAATTTACCAAATTTTAGTAGAGCTCTTTTAAGAATTTTCATTTATCAATTTAATATTACCATATGGATGTATCAAAATAGATATTGACACTGAACAAACAGACAAATACAAAAAGAATTATGACACACTAACAAAAACATAAAGCTTGTTAATTTGACCCATAATTTTCACTTTTTTGGTATGGCTGTGTTCAAGCTCGCCATCATTTCACATCTTTGATTTTACTGTTTTTAAGATTTTTTCTGGAATGTGTGTTACCTGTAATATATAAGCTTGTTCTTTGAAACACTTTTGTTCAGAATCAGCAACCAGCCAGGACAACTTAAACAGCATAAATACATTTAAGCTTTAATTTAGCAGTTTATACAGATATTTAACAGGTATATTTTGGATTACTACTCTTTAGGAATATACTTAGGCTTAAAGTTCAGGAGTAAGCTAGTGATCCAAAACTAAAAGCTCCTTTCAACACCTTAATTAAAATTTTGCACTAATTTTATCAATTTGGTCACACCGGCCCAACCAGAATCAGCATGGGAACAAAACAGAAAACACCAATGTTGCCAAGTTTTTCTACTCTTCTAGTGGTTTAATTCTATTAGCCCCTATCATCCCATAGCCTTATAATTATGTAGGCAGTAGGAGGCTTACAATTTTACTAAATCTTTTGAAGCAGGCATTTCTTTAAGATCAGGTTTGAGATTTCAAAATCCCCACATACTCATTAATCTGGGACATGGAATTACCCATAATCTCTGCTTCTCCCGACGGCTCTGCGTACCAACCGTGCAGCACTTAAATACCCGTTCGGTCAACAAGATTCCCAACTCACCTCGGGCCCCAAGTTGGGCACCATATGTTGTTGTCAGGGTGCGGCGCAAAGGAAGAGTCAGACAAGTTGATGCATATGAAGCAGAGGGCTGCAGCTCACTCAGCCAAAACAGCCCCGAGATCACTGTGACCCTTTCTTTTATTCAGCTTTCAACAGTGCATAAATTCTGGGCCCCCAACCTTACTCTCCCACTGTGTTTCTCTTACTACAGCAAGAACACTGCCTTCTCTGGCAGTCTACCAAGGGGCATAAGTATAAACATTGTTTCTAGCCCTAAATGCCGTAGTCTATCATATCTCAGCTTGGTGCGTTACAGTGCTACCTGTTTGTGAGTTCCCAGACAATCTTTCTTAGGAATTCAGAGGGAATTCAGACAATAACATCTGTGTGGTGAGTTCATTTAGCTCTGCCTCCTCCCACTGATATCTGCAGTATGCAGTATCCTTGGAGACATTTACTAATATGTCTCTGCCAACAAGCATGCTTTTTGAATGCTTAACACCTTGTGCTCTGACTCTCAGCATCTTCTCCAACATTGTTGTGTACTCTCTTCCCAGTGCCCTGGGATCGTCATCCCTGATAGGAGCCTAAAGAGCTGCTATTCCCTTCCTTCTTCTCTCTTCACCTTCCTGTCTCCCCCTCCATTCCCCGCACTGTGGGAAGCAAGTGTAGGCCATATCATGGGGCTGCCAGGAGGAGTCATGGTTTGGAGCCACATGTTCTGAGGGCCACCAGAAGTTTCTCAGACCTCTTGTTTGTCCAGTCTTCTCCTATCCTCCCTCCAGATCCCGAGGAAAGTGCCCCGCCATGAATATGGGGTGTTGAACTCCAATCTGCTGTTGAACTCCTCTAGGGAATTTTTGATAGCTGTTACTGTGGTCTTCAGCTCTGCTTGGTTCCTTTTCATGATCACATATATCTATTGACATTCTCTCTTAATTTTCATTTGTAATATTCCTGATTACCTTTCATTCTTTTCCCATATTTTCCTTTAGCTCTTTGAGCATACTTAAAACAATTTGTTTAAAGTCTCTCTGGAATGACCTGGTTCTTGTTTTCCTCAGTGATGATTTCTAAGTCTTTAATCTCCTGGAGTTCCTGCACTATCATTTCCTGCCTCTTTATATCTTTTATAGTCTTTTGTTAAAACCCAGACATTTTCATATTTTATTGTGTTATAACTGGAATTTAAATTGTGAGGCAGCTATTCCTTAAGTTTTAATCCAGCTAGAGTTTTAACAGAGTTTTTGTTGAATGACAAAGACTAACAAAAAAAAAAAAAAGAAAACAAATTTACAAATCTTTGCAGATTGCCCTGTATTAGTGCTCCCCTAAAGAGCATATCAATAACAGAATTTTAGAGAATATCTCCAGACAAAAGGATAAGGGCCTTCCTGATCATTTCTGCATAGACATCTTGTCTTGGTCATGCACATGTGGCCCTAGAAATTTCTCCATTTACACGGACCTGAATATACCTTCTTCCTTTCAACTCACTGTCCCAGGCACTGCACTGGATGTCTTACAAACAAGAATGCCTTGCCACAGGCAGCTCAGCTTGACTTCTCTCCCACACTGGGAGAGATGGTGTAGGAGAGCTCTGTGAGTTGTCTTCTACACAAGTTCTGAGACAGCAAATCTATCAGGTTACCACCAGACCAATTAAGGATGACATTCCTGCTCTTAATATATGCACAAGGGCTACAGAGCCCCCTCTGGAACCAGGTCAGGAACCCACACTGGGAGTATGGATTGGTTCCACACCGAGCCATTGGGGGTTGGGGAAGGGCCAGATATGGTCCAAGAAATCCTACTGCTTTTAAGTAGATTTCTTGATTCAGCAATTTTTTAACTGTTTTCTAGAGCTAATTAGAAATATCTGTTTCTGAAAGACAATGATAGTTGTTGAAAGGCTCCATATTTAACATACAAGTTTTTTTGCATACTTCTGCATATTCTATTTCTTAAAAACAAATAAATTCATGATTTTTTAAAGGAGATGCTTTGAATGTACTATGTGAAAAAGGACAGTCTGTGTGTTGCCTGCTGCCACTCGCTAGGACAAATACCCCTTGTTGTCAGGGTTGAGTGTGTTAGCCTTGCTCTTAGGACAGATGACAAATTCAGGAGTGCTGCAAGATCAAACTCATTCCCTAGCAGATAGTGGCTTGCCATCAAATTCCTTACTGTTTTGCTCTGAGTATATGCAAACTTTTGCTGGAATCTGTTTTGCCAAATATGTGTCTTTTATGGACAACTCTGATTCTGTATCTGCTACTGGCACATAGGGAGTGGGGTGACCTATAGCACACATGAAAGTTGGATTTGTATACACTCTCTGCCTGCACTGGCCAAAAAGGAAGACTTGCAGGCCATTGGGGACCAAGGCCCAATAGTGAAGCTGACCTTGCTTTGTCTTTTCTCTGTGTGAGTAAGCTGTTCTCTTCAGTGCCTGTGTGGGACTTGTCTTTCTTAATGACCCCAACACTTCTATTAGAGTGGTTTGCAACCTCTTTGCTATCTTCCACATTGTAGGACTCCTCTGATAAAGAGCAATTGCTGATCAATTAGAAAATGAGAAAAACAATGTGTTTTTCTCATTCTCATGTGGAAGGAATGCTGACGTATGTAAAAAAAATGGAAGCTTACTATTTGAGCATGCTTGCTGATGTCTTCATAAAAATTGAGCTGGCAGCAGAAAGTGATCTCCCTGGAAAAGGAACTGGACAGATGGCATGGTGGGGTGAAGACATACTATGGAATATACATTATGAAATACCCTTTTATACCTTGTAATTATTGAACATGTAGTAAATTGAATGCTTTTAAAAAAAAATTGTTGAGTATTGGGTTTTCTCATGTAGAGGTGGTCTGAGGAATGCTCACAGGTAGGAGGCTATCAGTAACATTTGCCCAGGATTTAAGCCTGTGTTTTCTGAACCCTGAGTCACTTTCTTTCTGGAATGGTGCCATATGTGTGGATAGGATGACATTTCAGGGCTAAGTTTAGCCACAATCATCTGCTCTTCTCTCCTGCCCTCTCTTGTCATGCTATAAGCACCATAATGTACTGCCTGTAATTAAGGGATCTTTTCATTTTGATTCCTGGAAATGATAGTGTTGTTAGGAATGGGAGCAGGTGGCATCATGGTTTCACTCTCTGGGGGAATACCAGGTCACTGGAATGTGTGTGCTGCTCCAGTCTCTCCTGCTAGTTAGCTTAGGTGAGGGTGGGGCATGGGTCAGGAGAATTTAAACCCTGTCTCCTCCTCAAACACAATTCAGCCATTCAGAGGGAAAGTCTGCCCCTTTCTTTATCTCCATGTTGGCTACAGGGCACCTGAGCTTCACTTGGAAGCATAGGTCTGGGTCAAAGTTAGTTTTCTGTTTTGTGGACTGCAAGGAGTGCTATGACAGTTTCAGCAGTTTGTGCTATTACAGTGGAAACACTCAAAGCTCATCTCTGACACCAGATTTCTCTTTTCTCTCAGAAGTTGGTAAGTGAGAAAACACTTTGTATAGGCCTTTAAAATGAATGTTTGCAACTGTAGGTATGAAGGTGGGAGAACCTGGAGCTCTGTTTGAGACCATGGCTCTTGAAAGACTATGGGCAGGATCACTGAACGATGGCTGTAACCATCCAGAAAATTAGTCTATTTGAAACTTTTTCAGAGGCCAACATTAGAGTGCATTTCATTTCTCTGCTTTGTAGAAGGACCACATAGAAGGCAAGGAGTATGTTGTAAGAATGAAGGATCCAGACAAAGGGTTAGTTAAGGAAGGAAGAAGGGAATAGATAGCTGTGTCATATATTGTCAAATGTCCTGGAGGAAAATAAAAAAGAAAAGCTGGTGGCGAGACTCAGGAGAAGATTTGCAAGATTAAATAGGAGGTCAGGGCAGCCCCACTGAAAAGTAAAGACCAGAATGGGGTCAGACAGTGAGCCTTGGAGATACATAGAGATATTATCCAAAAAACTGAGGTTGGAGCAGGTTTGCCTGTTAGAAGAAAAGCAGAAAAGTGTTCGACGTGAAGCAAAATAAGAGGGAGGAGAGGAAGAGCAGTAGGAGGTGAATTCAGACAAGGCATTGAAGTTATGTCAGGGATGGGCATTATGGGTTGTCATTTGACCTCATTTTGGAATCCTCAGTGTTTGTTATTTCAGACTATGGAGAGGCAAGGGCAAAGGTGTATCACCTCAAGGAGACTCTCCACAACAACCCCGGTAGAGACAATGATGGCTTAGGCAAGGGCGGTAGTGGTTGAATGGGTAGAAATGGTTGGATTCTGAATAGACATGGAAAGTGAAGTCACAGGAATACTGATGTGGAGGATGAGAGAAAGAAGATTGTGAGGATAACTCCACACCAATGGGAGGACAGCTTTGCTATAACCTGAAAAGGAAGACTGTGAAAGGAAGCGGCTGAGATAGAATTAGTTTTGGCAGCATTCAGTTAGTCCAGATCCTTGTGGACATAGGAGCGGGAGGTGTTGAGCAAAAAATGGGATATTTGCAACTGGAGTTTAAGTCAGAGGCAAGAGTTGGGGATGTACATTTAGAAATGGCCAGGATTTACTTGATAACAGTGGTCATGGTATAGGATAGCCAAGGGATTGAGAGTAGTTGGAGCCGAGTCAGAGATGAGTCCTCCACAGACACCCCCAAAGCCTGGATCTTACTATGGGGAGGAAGTTGTGTGCAAAGCACTGAGTGGTTCAGCCTCACTGACTTCATGATATGGTTAACAACGGGCAATTCATCTGACTGTAATTTTACCTCTGAAATGAAATTGCTTCTCATCACTGAATTATCTTTGCATTTCATGGCTGAAAGCTCACATGAAAAATACATTGAAATTATGCTCTCTCCAGGTTAGAGTCCCTATATTAACTGTAACAGAACAGTAAAATGGACTCTTTCTTTACCTCCCAGATTTAGCTGAGGCATAACAAGAACTGTTGCTCCACTTCAAGGCTATCAACCACTCAAAAATTTCAAATTAGTTTGTCATAAACTTCTTTGATGACTGTCAAAGCCCTCAGGTATATAGAAGTTTCTAAAAGTTGATGTAAGGGATTTTTGAAATGTAGATTTTTGGGGAGATTCAAGAGTATTGTGTTCCCCAAGGGGACAGGTGGAGGGTGCCAGGCACTTGGCTAAAGCTTCAGTAGGAACTCTAGGAGAGTAATTGGAAGACAGTGCTGTTACAGGACAGAGAAGTAGGGTCTGAAGCAAGCCTGAGAAAAGTAAAGGGTGAAAATGTTGTCAGCAAGCTCTGCACGGAAGCAAAAGGAAAAGGAAATGGGTTGAACATGGAGCATTTGCTGGCAAAAAGGTGGCAATGTGATTCTCTTAGATCAGATCTGGGCTACGGGCAGCAAAGGCAGGTGTGTGGTTACCTCAAGTCCCTTTCCAGAGGGCTGGCTGGAGGTTGCAGGAATATGGAATGTGGATTATGGGAGCTGAATGGCATGTGCATTTAAACCTGAGCAATATGGCCTTGTAAGCCTTGGACTGGAGGAAATCACCCTGGGCAATGAGTAGATGGAAAATGAGGTTTCTAAGGCTGCACTGGAGCTCTCTGCTTCTCAGAGGTCCCAAAGGCATGTTTGTTTGTCAAGGCCTTCAGGTTATGCCTAGACCACTTCACGTTCTTGTGTTGAGCCCCTGCATTGACTGGTTTTCCTTTCCCAGGAAATGACAGAGCTCCCATTCTCCACCTACTTTGCCTGTTGTGACTTAAAGGTCACCCAGAAAACACTTCATTCCTGGTGATTGCCTGCAGAAGGCAAATACTCCTTAAGAAATTCATGAGAATTGTTGAAAATGTGAACTCAGTGTTACTGATAATACATTTCCATAAGTCACAGAACTTAGAACTCAAAGTCTCTCATGCCGTGTGAACTCAATTCTTCAAATTAGGCAGTACAATAAGATTAAAAACAAATACTCTTAGAGTGAATTACTGCTATAACAGTTCAGTTAAGGTCACGAAATGCAATCGTTTCATAGTTTTGGTTACCAGGCAGGCTCCATTTTAACTATGGCTTCAGGATTTTTCAGTGAATTCAGAGGCTTTCTCATCATCAGTGTTACCCTTTCCCACACTTAAGAGCTAAGCATCCATTCAGTTCCCTAGAAAGAGCAGTGTTATTGGCCAATGAAGGGAGTTCCCTTTTAATATAGCATGTGTATACGTTGATTGAAATTAAATAATAAGCAAACAAACAACATCTGATATCCAAATCCTCATATTTCAGAGCAATGACACATTGGTGCTAGATGAAGTTGTGGGCAAGTTTCCTGCTTCATGCTGTTTTTGTTATTTTCCTTTAACCACAAATAGACATACTCCAGTCCCTGAGACTAGGACATTCGAGGTGAGCTGTCTCTTACCTTTGGGAGTTTCCACTCTCTGGCTTTGCTGTCTGTCCATGAAGAACACACTTAGGTATAAGGTGGGCTTGCCTGTCCCCTAAGATCCACATGATTTTTGTCACATGAGGATGTCAAAGGTCCTTAGGCCCTGCAAAGAGATTTTCCTGAGAGTGAGGAGGGGTAGGCTGAGAGCACATTTTTTTTTTATTATGAGCTAAGCTGTATTACTGAATTTGTTACTGAGTTTTATTTTTATAAAAGTGATAATATTAAAACATTTAAATAAGGTAGTAAAGACCCATGGGTGGGAAAGTTTGGGTGGAGGGGGGAGGCCTTGAATTTGGTCTTGATGAACTGAGTCCCTTCAAGGAGGAGGCCATTCCAAGGGACAGATGCACCTTGGGGAATAGGGAATTGCTTTCTATTTTTATTTTTTAGTTTATGTTTTATTACAGAAGTTGTGACTTTATGGAACAATCATGCCTACAATATTATTACTGACACCATGAATTTGGTGTGTTTCATTTGTTACAATTGATGAAAGCACATTTTTATACTTGTACTATTAACTACAGTCCATGGCTTAACTTAGGGTTCACTGTTTGTGTGGTTTCTTTCCATGTATTTTCATTTTTTATTTTATTTAATTACCATATATAGAACTTAACATTTCCCTTTTAATCATATTCAGATGCATACTTCAGTGTTTTTAATTACATTGACCATGTTGTGCTACCATCACTACCATCCATTTCCAAAACATTTCCATCAATTCAAATAGGAACTCTTTAAGTATAACTCCAAACTGGAGAATAAGGAATTTTATATGCAGGGAAGATTTCCAAGCTAAGCTAATGAACAGAGAAGGATAATGCTCAAGAGTATACTACAGACTGGAGATGAATGTCTGCTTTCCCATAACAGGAAACCTCAATGTCTGTCAAAAGAAATATAATATCTATCATACCAAAAACAGGTAACAAGATTATTAGTAACCAAAAATTTCCAACAATGGAAAGACCAACACCATATGGTTTCACTAGCGAATTTACTTAACAGTCTAAGAAAAATGAACACAAATCCTGTTAAAGCTCTTCCTAAAAATTGGAAAGGAGTGAACACCTACAGTGCATTCTATGAGGCCAACATCACACTAAATCAAAGCCAGATAAACATACTATTAGAAGAGAAAATTAGAAACCAATTTTGCTTTTGAACATATATGCAAAAATCTTCAACAAAATACTAGTAAACTGAATCCAACAACACATTAAACAATTATACACCATATTCAGGTGGAATTAAACCAGGTATGCAAGGCTGATTCAACATAAGATCAATTAATGCAACATACAGTATTAATAGAATAAAGCGAAATTAAAAAATGCGTGATGACCACAATTGATGCAAAAAAGACATTTGAGAAAATCCAGCACCATTTCCTGATTAAAATAGAACACTAGAAACAGAAGGAAACTGCCTCAAGACGATAAAGGACATATTAAAAAACAAAAACAAAAACCAGATAACATCGTATTCAATGGTGAAAGACTGTAATCTTTCTAAGAAAAGGAACAAAAAAACATTGCCCACTGTCGTTACAATATTCAGCATTGTGCTGGAAGTTTTAGCCATAGCAGATCTGGCAAGACAAATTTTAAAAAGGTATCCACATTGGAAAGGAATTAGAAGTTTCCATTTTTGTAAATGGTAAGGTTGTATGCATAGAAAATTCATAAATTCCACAGCAAAGCTACTATATCTAACAAATGGATTCTGCAAATATGTGAGGAAAAAAATTCACATGCAAAAATTATTAGTGTTTCTATACACAAGTAATGAACAATATGAAGAGCAGTTTAAGAAAGAAAATTGATTTACAATAGCAACTAAACAAATAAAGTATCCAGGAATACATTAACTAAGGACTTATACATGAAAAACTACAAATTATTGCTAAAAGAAATCAAAGAAGACCTAAATAAATGGATGGATATTCTGTGTTTATGTATTGGAAAAATAAATATTGTTAGATGCCAGTTCTACCCAAAGCTATTCAATGCAATTCCAACCCAAATTCCAATAGCCTTCTTTCATAAGTGGAAAAACCAATCATCAAATTTATATGGAATGATAAATGTCCCCAAATAGAATGAATCTTTTTGAAATAAAAGAATAAATTTGGAGGATTCACACATCCCAATTTTAAAACTTAATATCATGTTACAATGACCAAAACATCATGGTACTGGAATCAGGACAGGCATATAATCAGATAGAATTGAATTGAGACATCAGAAATAATCCCTCACCTCTATGGCCATTTGATTTTTAACAGGGATGTCAAATGCACTGAAATGGGAAAGAATAGTCTCTTCAAGTAATGGTTCTGGAAAAACTAGATATCCACATGCAAAAGAATGAAGATGGAACCCTACTTCATGCAATATACAAAAATTAACTCAAAATGGATCAAAGACCGAAGTATAGAACGAAAATTTTAAAATTCCTATGAATTTTCTCTATGATCTGCGCAATAATGCTGTGAACCTAAAAGTATTCTAAAAAATAAAATCTTAATTTAAACAAAATCATATTAGGATGTGATAAAGATGAAACAGGTATGACTTTGAGTTGATATTGTTGAAACTGAGTTATAGGGCTGTATTGTAACATTTTATCTCCTTTGCATATGTTAGAAATTTTCCATAATCAAAGGCTAGACATGCTTTTAACCTGGAGGGCAGATATTTAAATTACAATTAACACACTATTCAGTAAGCCAGGTTAGCCTGCACCCATAAAAGCTTCATGCTACTCTAGGTCTAAAAGGAATCTTTTCTTTTTGAGCAAGCTCCTCTGAGGCATGTTGGAAAGCAAGGAGAGAATAGGGGAAATCAACTGGTCAATGTAATTTCCATTAAGTATGTCTTTGTGTGCTTCACTGCTTTATTTTTTGTTCCTAGAAAAATCCCTAGCTTATGATAAGCATTTTTTAAACTCAGTGTATTTGCACAGATCAATCACTACCGTGTTCAATATATTTCATTTCAAATATCCTCACACCCCCTCCTTAACTCTAAGTTTTTAAAGCACTGACTGCTTATTTCCAGGATCCACAGACACTAATCGAGAATAAGGCACAATAAGGTTTTATCAAATTCTCATTGGCCAGGATGAGAATGTCTAAGACATAATACCTTCCAGCCCATTTCCCTGTTTTGTACAGAGCAACAAATACAAATTTCACTGCTAGAATGGTGCTGACCATAGCAGTTAAAAATGGAACAGTAGAATATTGGATAGAGATGCAAACACAATGGAGAAAGCATGATGAATGTCCCAATGTTACAATCTTCTAACAATGGAAATAGTAATTGTAGGTAGAAGGGGCAGCTGTCTTTAGTACAGATGAATCTTTGAATGCACATGGAGGAAAAGACCAGTTAGACACTGCTCTTCTGCAATCCTATTATTTACAATTCCCATTTCCTAGAAGATTTAGTTTGACAATGATGTGCTTCCATCATTCTGACATATAACAGGCATTTCCAATGCACTTTCTATTCTCAGTGAACGACTTGAAAAGAGGAATTCCAATGCTCCACGCTGAAGTCCATAGAACCAGCTTAATCAGTCTACAAATTCAGGCTGCCACAGGACAACACTGATGCTAAGCATAGTAATTTCACATTGTCAAACACATAATATTGTCTGGTTTTTATTTGGATGTTTTTTCATTACAGGATCAAATCAGAGAGAAATTGTGTTCTTCAAATATTACAACTTATATTGATCCCCATCCCAACACCAGCTCTCTAGAAACTTGTATAATCTGGGGTTTATGCAAATCCCTAAAGTTAGATTTTTCCTGAAAAATGATCCCTATTTTTCTGAATTTGCTGGTCTCTACATTCCAAAGCAGAGGAAATTCCCTGGAATTATCTTGAATTTGAAATCCAGTATATGTTTTCTCAATTAGCCACAGCATTTATATTCCCTATAAGCAAATGTTTATCAGTATTTTATAGTGAAGGGTGATGGAGAGTTTGGGGGAAAAAAGGGACAGATAGAAAGAATCAGAGAGGGAGAATAACAGGAAAGGAAGGTTAGTTTTCTCATCAGCGTTTGTCTACTGGGCCTCCCTGGAATGTTTTCTCTCTGATTTTTCCCTATATACAATTTTTACATTCTTTTCTTCTGCAGCAAGAGCTATCAAATAATGCTTTCACTCTCATATTCCCAGAAATTTCATGGGTTCCTGAATATGCAGGTCTCTTTGCCAGAGCTGGCCAGTTGTCTGCTGGCAGGTCACTGAGATCTTAAAATATGTGGAGCATATTTTAAGACATATCTCTACAAGTACTTGAGTAGAGATAATGTTGCAGGTCCAGACATTGCTGTACTCTGAAAAACTACCCAGATTTCATCTGCTGATACACTGCTGATGCAATGCAATCATTAAAAATCTAAACACAATAAAAGCCTCATTATATTATTTCCTTTATAGAGGATCGTCTACTAATCAATGTTGGTTCAGCAGAGCACTGTGCACATTTAGGGTAATTGAATCACTTGAGAATAGTGGCTTTGTAAGCATTCATTGCCATCCTAGATTTTCAGGTGAATGGCATCTATTGGGTTCTGTGCTTTTTTCCTTGAAGCTACTCCTCACCAACAGGCTGCCAAGCTTTAGCAGTCCACAATAAATATTTTATTTACTGAATAACAAAAATCAAGATGGGGGTTTGAATTCTAGGTGATAAATTTCCCTTCTGTTTGATCGTGGGTGAGTTACTTACCTCTTAGAAAGTCTGTATTACTTAGATTAAAATTATAAACATAACCACTTACTCAATTTATTGAGATCTGTAAGGTCTATGATGCTGTTGCAGTTTGATATTGTTTATGAATTCCAAAAATAGATATTGGGTTGTGTTTGTAAACTGGTCTGTTCTTCTGGGCATATTAGAATGTATTATCTTCAACTGTTACACTTTTACTTGATTAAATTATGATTAGGGCTTTGATTGGGCCACATCAGGAGGATGTTGAATTTGGTGGGTGGGGACTCACAGAGAAAATGAAAAGTCAGATGAGTTAGTTGAAGTTTTCGATTCTGGAGCCCTGGGAAGTAAACACACAGGAAAGAACACAGAGGATTAGAGACAGCTCCATAGATACAGCAGAGGCTCCAGGAAGAGACAGAGCCTGAGAGTCTACAGCTGACCATGTGGAGAGAACAGAGCAGCTGAGCATGGACAAAAATGAACCCCGGGACAGAGAGGAACATTATACCAGCCTACAGCTGATATTGCAAGAAGGTGGGGCCACAGAGCCTTAAGAGGAAGAGGAAGGCTGAACCCTGGCAGATGTCAGTAGCCATCTAGCTCAACATGTGGAAAATGACTTTGGGTAAGAAAACACCTCTTTTGGTACCTTGAGTTGGACTCCTTAGGGCTTGGTAGCTGTAAGCTTCTACCCCAAATAAATGGCCTTTATAAAACCCAACAGATTTCTGGTAGTTTGCATCAGCACCCCTTTGGCTGACTAATACAGATGGGAATGAACAAGACTTGCATGAGGCTATTCCTTCCTGGCCATGATGTTTCATCCGTACTGAATTCCATATCCTTTTCTGTCGTCTTCTTAATCTCCCACAGAACTTTCATACCCATTCTTTCCTTGAGTCTCTAATATTTGTAGCAATGTCAGAGGGAAATAATTCTACAATCTTCAAGAAACAGGGTTATAGTCATAAGGGCTGGAAGGGTACAGAGTTCTAGGTAAAACAATAATTGCCCTTTTCATAAAACCCAAGAATCTTGTGTGGCTATTAGTTCAGGTTGTTTCTTGAGCTAGTGGTAGGAGAAAATGACCATTCTCCATCCAAGGAGAATGCCACAACATTGCTACTAAATTGTTTTTCTAAACTTTCTACACTTACCAAATCTTGAGTAACAGAGAGCTGAACTGTTACTCCAGGGATCCTCAGTTTTGTCTTCCTGCAATTTATTAAGCTGTGGAGAAAAGGTTCAAATGTAGTTTACTTTTCACTTTTTGTTGTAATTGCTGTAGATTCTTATTCATGCATTGTTGTTCAACTTCACACTGAGTAGGGAGACAAGAGTCAGCTTCTTCAACTCTTGTCTGCTGCTTTCCATCCCTTGTGCTATGCATCTCAAATTCAGGTCTCGTCATGTTCTTTCTTACTTTGGCAACCTCATGGGCAAAGTAGTCATGAATTTTAGGTCAAGGGACAGGACCAGTGTAGAAGAAGATTTCATATCCCTTGAGCAACAGAGAGCTTTTTGCCCAGATCCAGAATTTTCAGTTACTTCATCAAAAACTTTCAGAGCTGTTCTCTGTTGCAAAAGTGCTTTTTTCTCTTTTCGAATGGTAGGTAATAAATAATTCATGAGTTTAGGGAAGCCAGTTGGAGCCATCAGTTTGGAAATAGGGAGTCTTCATGACTGGACAGAAGGATAACTAAATGATGGTTAATTTAACATTCAAATTTAGGAAGATTTTAAGCCATGTTTTGATGTCTTTTACTTGGTGGAATTCATGCTATTGTTTTGTATTTTTCTGAGGCTCCCTTACAAATCATTCATAATGTATGTATAAGAATAGTTGTTATAAACTATCACTACAGGATGAAAGAGTTTAGTTGTATCACAATCCTATTTTATTTCAAATTATAATTTCATATATCTCCCAACCTACTTCAGCATTTAGACTTGAAGAAAAGAAGCATGCTCTGTATTCCTGTTCTCCTAAGTTTGAGCAGTGTGTTTCATGTTAGAGAAGCTTCCTGTAAACCTCTCCTCACATTTATGAGACCAGTTATGTCTCCAAGAGTACATCATATCAGAGGCCAGTATGTGTGGAAGAAGAAAGCTCCTTATTCTTCTCTACACGCATGGCCCTGCAAAATTTGCAGGTCACTTTCCATAATTATTCACATGAAAATTCAATAGGATCATCACAAACCAAAGGGTATGAAATAAATTCTTAAAGATATATATTTGTAATGTGTCCATTACACCAATCAGATTAATTCAATTACAGAAAGGAAATCACCAAGGGAGTGATAGTCGTGTCAAAATATGATGCCACAATAGGAAAAAAAAATTTGTTTCAAAGACTATGCTGATTTTTAAATCTGAACAAGAACTATGGTAAATGAACAGAAAAATTAAGTAAGGCTTTTGGATATTCAAGGAACATTGGTTATTCCCTAGGTGAAGGAATATCTGGCTCAATATAAGTAGCATGTCAGAGCTTTAAATACTCCAGGTGTGTATAAATATAGAGAAATAGAAAATAACATTCTTCAGTTATAGAAAAAAGTAACGGAAAGGAAAATATCTCTATAAGTGTATCATTTGTAAGAAAGGTGAGATTTCAAGAAGAACCTGGTCAACTTTGAAGTAATTATCATGAATGCTCCATTTCAAGAAAATGACACAAATGTCGGGAAAGAAAGAAAGCTTTTTGAAAATAATTTAGGAAATAATAAGGGACACAGGAAATATCAGTCCTATTGCCACTGAGCCTAAATAGTCTGGGGAGCATGTAGAGGAAAGAAAAATAAAGGACAGTAAAGCAGGATGCTAAGGTCTCAAGAAATAACGGACTTTTCCTCTGCTTGGAGAATGTAGAGAACATTTGACATCTTGATGTGAGAGTTTGCAAGACCTATTTAAAATTCGTCTTACACATATTGGTGGATTTATATAATATATTGTCTTTAGAATTTTAATACTAGGTCTGAGCACAACATATTTATCACATAAAATGTGGCCGTGGTTTTATAGCACTCATCCAGAAGAAAACACGAGAAAGTTTAACATAAAATTACACTAGTTCTTAAAATTCCTTTAGCAGAAGACACTCAATCATGACTTGATGTGTTATTGATGAATGTTTGAAGGGTAGAATAAATGCCAGACTTGGACTTTTATCTAAAGATATGTCCACAACCAGTGTACCTTAAAGGAAACACCTAAATTACAATTTCTTCTACCTTGTGATTGAGTGTCATATCCATTGTACCTTACTCAGTGTACATGAACCACTTTTATTTCATTAGAAATTGAATATCAGATCTAAATTGTTTTCATCGCATAGCCTAAGTAGCCATCATACTGGAAGAAGTTCCTGAGCCTTCCTTGACAAATTTAGCAGCACTCCATGAGCAAGAAGCCTGACCTTGGGATACTGAGTTCCATGGGAAGAAGACTGTGCAGTAAGAAGTGAGCATTTTTGTCTGCAATGAATACATGCCTAGTCTACATTTCTAGCCTCCATTTCAGGTAGGAGGTTTGACCATGTTGTAGCTGATTGTTCAGTTTGCTGAGAGAGCCCTGAATGAGACAATTATAAAGAATGAATTCTAATGTAATGGATGGACTTGAGTTAAAATAATACATTAATATTGTTACATGCAAATGTAACAATCCTAGAACTGTAATGCAAGTTATTAATTATAGGGGAACCCGTATGGGGAAGAAAACTTGGTATATAGGAACTCTATATAGTTTTTATTCTATTTTTCTGTGAATCTATCTATGCTCTGAAAAATAAAGTCTATTAATATAAACAGGAAACAGGCCTGGAAGAGAGTCTAGAAATGAAGATTATATCAATAAAATAACTAAAAGTGTCAAAGAATGGTGAAAATTAAATATGACAGATAAAACCCAAATATTTATGAATAAACTTAACCAAAAATGTAAAGCACTTGTATTCAGAAAACTATAAATCATTGTTAAAGGAAATTTTTAAAAAGTCTGAAATAATTGCAAGAACATTCCATGCTCATGAATTGGAAGACTAAATATCATTAATGTGCCATTTCTACTCAAATGGATATACAGATTCAATGCAATCCCAATAAAAATTCAACCAGCAGTTTTTAAATAAATGGAAAACATGTTTATCAAATTTATTTGAAAGAGTATGTGGTCCTTAATAGCCAGAAACATCTTAAAAAGGAAAAGTGAATTTGGACAACTCTCGTGTCTGGATTTTAAATTGTATTCCCTAGCTACATTGGTAAAAACAGCATGGTACTGATATAAAAACAGACATATAGACCAATAGAAGTGAATTGATGGTTCCGAAACAGACTCTTACATCTATGGTCAAGTGATTTTTGACTAGTCTGTCAAACCTACCCAGCTGGGACAGCACAGTTCATTCAAAAAATGGTGCTAAGAGAACTGGATATCTTTACCAAAAGAAGGAAAGAGGACTCCTAACTCACACGTTATATAAAAATTAACTCAAAATGAATAAAAAACTAAATATAAAAACAAGAACCATAAAGCTCCTAGAAGAAAATGTAGGAAAATATCTTCAAAACCTGGTGATAGGTCGTGGAATCCTAAAGGAGACAAGAGGAGGACTGAGATGGACTACTGATATTTAATGTATGTAAAGCTGATATTTAATTAGCTTTACTGTAAAAGTGTAAAAATGTACAGAGTTGATGGTAGCACATTATAGTGAGTAACAGCTGGTTTATAAAAGGGGATGTGTGTGAAAATGGTAGTCTAGGGATGTAAATGCCAATGGACAGAAAGCTAGGGAATTATCTAGGGACTGAATAGCACAGTAAACCCAGAGCTGGATGAGAGCTGTGGTTGATGATACGGATGCAAGAGTGTCCTTTGTGAGCTAGAGTAGATGTACATCACTATTGCCTGGTGGTGGGAATGTGGAGAAGCATGGGAAAAATACAACTGGAGAGACCTATAGACTGTGGTTAACAGTAATAATGTAATATTCTATCATATATGCCAAAGATGTACTGTGTTGATAATGGGGGAGTATGGAAAATTTTTGCCAAATGTACACTATGGGCCTTGTAATAATCAGATGGTTTTATCTCATAATCTGTAACAAATGTTCCACCACAGTGTGGTGTGTTAATAGAAGGGTGTTGTTTGGGAATTCTGCACATGTGCATGATTGTTTCGTAAGTTTTCAAATTCTGTCCTAATAAACATATTTTAAAAATAATAATAGGGTTGGTTGGGGGAAAAATACACCAAATGTAAGATTAGGACTATAATTAGCAGTAAGAGTTTGACAATATTCTTTTATATTTTGTAACAAATGTCTGCCAATAATGCAAGGTGTTGGTGGATGGTTGATCTGTGGGACTCCTGTATGGTGTTATGAATGTTTGCTTTGTAAGTTCACAACTTTTACTATACACTTATTGTTTATGTATGTTCATGTATAAATGATATAAAAATAACAATAATAATAGGGTAGGTTGGGGGAAAATACTTTGGTTAGTATTAATATTTTGAAGATGCTCTTTAATCATTAGTTAAAAGTGTTTAACAACAATGCAAGGTAGCAGGAGCAGATTCTAGGAGCTCCTTACTCTGCCTCTATCTTGCTGGTTGCCCCACCCCCTTGCTTATTTTTGTTAATTCTTCAATCTTGAGGGTTTTAGGATGATATCCACCCTGATTATTTCAGACTGATTAGGAATGTAGATATTATGGGGCAGAGGAAAGGAAGTGTTTCCTTCTTTTGTGGATGGGAGAAAGCATTACATATAATGGAACCTCAAACAGATTAAGTGCTAACCAATCATTAGAAACCATGGAGGCAAGAAGAAACTGGAATGATGAATTTAAGGTACTGAAAGAGAAAAACTTTCATCCAAGAATTCTGTATCTAACAAAACTCTCCTTCATTAATAAGGATGACTTCAAATTCTTCACAGACAAGGAAAAATGATAGAGTATGTTTCCAAAAGACCCTAATTACAAGAGATACTAAAGGGATAGATACAGTCTGAAAAGACCCTATCTCCACCTCATTCTCTTAGACTGGAACTCTCTAAAGTTTTGTGCAAGAGAAATTTTTCGTCAGCAGCCACTGTACTGAGGAATTTCAAATGTAGAAAGTCAGTTTTCAAAAACTGGAAGATAGTAGATGGGAGGACTCCATTCACTGAGCAGTAGGATTTGGAACGTTTCAAGACTTTTGCTGTTATACTATCATCCTTCACAAATAACCCACGTGTCCATCAACCAATAAATGGATAAAGAAATTGTGGTGTATACTAATGATGGAATATTATGCAGCAGTAAGAGGAAATGACGTTGTGAAGCATATGACTACAAAGATGAGTTTGAAGGACATTAAAGGACAGACACAAAAGGACAAATATGATTGCACTATTATAAACTGAATATATTGTGTAAACTCATGGAGTTAATAATTAGAACATAGGTCACCAGGATATAGAATGACTGTAAAGAATGGAAAGCTGAGGATTAATCTGTGCAGAATTGGCAAAAAGGTTGTTTGTAAATCTTTGGAAATGAATAGAAATGATGAAAACACATCATAGTGTTTACAACTAGCATAGCTATTATATGGGTATGACAGTAGTTGAAAGGGAAGTCTAAGGTCATGAATTTATTTGAAAGAAAGCTAAAAACTGTAACACGGGATGGCATAAGATATTAAAACCTCATTTTAACCATAAATATGGGTGATATCACAAATATAAGACTGTATAAAATAAAATAAATAAATAAAATAAATAAAAATATAGAGAGAGAAGAAAAAGAATAGCAGCTATATAGGGCAGGGGAAACAGAGAAAGATAGAGAGGTGATGAGTTTAGTTTGTTTATTATTATTATTGGAATAATAAAAGTGCTCTAAGAATATTTGAAGTGATGAAGGCAAAAATGTAATTATATTGAATATCATTGATTCTACATTTTGGATGGTTTTATGCTTTATTAATATGTGTCAATAAAATTGATTTGTTAAAAACAACCACCACCACAACAAAAGAGAAACTGAAAATATTAGATATAAATAAAATTAGTAGAAGTATTATGCTTAGGGTAATCATAAATGAGTATAACTCTTATACTGGGGAAATAGATTGTCATATATTGCCAGATAGGGCCTGCAAGGAGATGTTAATTTCATGAGCCTGTGTGGTTTACCTATGATGGCTGGATGTCCCTAGAACCCTCAGGAGTACTTTTGTTAGTGACCTTGTTTACTCTGACCTTGTTTTCTTATGCCTGAGACCTGGATAAGTGTAACCTCCAGAATGAGATCCCAACTCACTTTGAAATCTCTTAGGCATACAGTGGCCACTGAAGGTTCTGAGGGCAGGGAGAAGAAAATACAGATGCAATATGGGGGCATTTTGGGGACTTGGGACTTGTCCTCAATGACATTACAATGAAAGATATGGGCCATTACATATATTGCCATAACCTACAAAATTGCGTAGTAAAGAGTGTAAACTACAAGGTAAACTATAATCCACACTTAGTGGCAATACTCCAAAATGTTTTCATCAATTGTAATGAATGTACCACACTAATGAAGGGTGTTGTTAATGTGGGAAAATGTTGGAGGTGTAGGGAGCGGGGCCTATGGGAATCCCCTATATTTTTAGGCAACATTTATGTAATCTGAAGATCTTTAAAATATATATATATATTTTTTTTTCTTTTCTTTTTTTAAGAAATCTCTTAGCCATAAAACTCTATTTTATTTAAAATTATGCCCTCTTAGTCAAGGTCTTTCTCGAAATGCATCACTGATTAACACTTGGTAATAATCTCTTGGTTCTAGGGAGGCTCAACCCTAAGAGTCATATTCCATGTTTAGTGGAAAGGTAGTGAGTTTATGTGCAGATTTTGGATTTGAGAGAGGACAGATATAAATAACGAGTAGGTTTTCAGGAGGTAAACCTTAGGCATTAATTATAACTAGGCTTAATTTCATTGTTAGCGGAATAAGGTCATATGTACAAACATTAAGATTGGGTTCTTGGCTTATTGGCCTGTTTTCTTTTATTAGGCAAGGCTTATATATTCCAGTATTTTCTGACATCTTATTTGAGAAAGTGACAGATCTTTCCCAGGTGGTAAATTGATTATTTTGCTAACTAATATGTGGGCCTCTTATCTATCCTAAAAACATACTTATGGCAACAAGGATATGTTTATATGCCATTGAAGTATGCCTTAGGTGATTTTTCCCCATATACCACCCTATACTAGTGATGTAACTTTGTTATAGATTCTGAAAGTACATTTTTATATTTGTATTATTAACCACAATCCTTGGCTACCCCAGAATATCATTGTATTATACAATCTCCCATTTTAACCTCTAGTTTTCCTGCTAACAACATATACCATCCAAAACTTTCCCTTTTAAACATGTTCACACACACTTCTGTGCTATTAATTACACTCATCACTGTGCCACCATTACCTCCATCCTTTTTCCAAACCATTAAAATCAACCTAATTATAATTTCTACACAGATTAAGCATCAGCTCCCCATTCTGAATTCCCATTATGTCTCCTGGGAACCCGTCTTCCAAACTATACCTTCATGAGTCAGCAAACTTAGTCCATATGAGTGATATCATGCAATTTTTGTCTCTTTGTGTCTGGCTTATTTCACTCAGCATAAGCTCCTTGAGGTTCATCCACATTTTCATATGAATCACAACTTCATTTCTTCTCACAGTTGAATAATATTTCATTGTATATAAATACCACACTTTGTTTATCCTGCCTTCTGTTGATGGGCATTTTGCTTGGTTCCATCTTTTGGCAATTATGATTAATGTTGCTTTGAACATGGGTGTCATATATCTGTTCATGTCCCTACTTTCAGTTCTTCTAGGTATATATCTAACAGCAGAATTACAAACTCATACGGCAATTTTATATTCAGCTTCCTGAGGAACTGCCAAACTGTCTTCTGCCAAACTGTCCTCCACAGTGGCTGAAGCATTCTACATTACCACCAGCAGTGAATGAGTGTTGCTATTTCTCTACAGCCTCTCCAACATTTGTGGTTTTCTGAGCTTTTTTAATAGCAGCCAGTCTAGTAGTTGTGAAATAATTTAACACTACAATATTGATTTGCAGTAGATAGTCACGCTGAGCATATTTTACGTACTTTTTAGACTTTTGTGTTTCCTCTCTGGAATCATGTCTGTTCAAGTCTTTGCTCATTTTTAAATGGGTTGTTTCTGTCTTACTGAGTTGTAGAATCTCTTTATATAAACTGCATATTAGACCCTTTTCTGATAATACGTGGCTTCCAAATATTTTCTCTCATTGGGTAGGCTGCCATTTCACTTTCTTGACAAACTCCTTTGCAGCACCAAAGTTTTTAATTTTGAGGAGGTCTCATTTATCTCTTTTTTTTTTTCATTGCTTCCTCTTTAAGTGTAAAGTTTATGACCTATTGCCTACCACAAGATCTCATAGATGCTATCATACATTATATTATAGGAGCCTTAGGATGCTGTTTTTTATGGTTAGGTCTTTGATCTACCTTCAGTAAATATTTCTATAGGGCATGAGATAGGGATCCCTTTCATTCTTTTGGTTATAGATATCCAGTTCTCCCAGTACCATTTGTTGAAGAGAACTGTTGCGTTGTAGTAAAGCAAGTTTGGTAGGATTGTAAAAATCAGTTGGCCATGGAGATGAGGGTCTATTAATGAATTCTAGTTCACTTGCATTGGTCAATATGTCTATCTTATGTCAATGCCATGCCCTTTTAACCACTGTAGCTTTGTAATATGATATAATGTCAGGAAGTTTTGAGTCCTCAAACTGCTCTTTTTTAGGATGTTTATATCTATTCAAGCCCCCTTTCCTTTCCAAATAAATTTAGTAGTTGACTTTTCTATTTCTGTAAAGAAGGCTGTTGGAATTTTGAGTTTAATTGCAATGAATCTGTAAATCAATTTAGGTAGAATTGTGATCTTAAAAATATTAAATATTCTAATACAGAAACATGGAATGTCCTTCATTTACTTAGGTCTTCTTTTATTTCTTTTAGCAATGTTTTGTAGATTTCTGAGTACAGGTTTTTTTTCATCCTTAGTTAAATTAATATCTAGATATTTGATTTTATTACTTGCTATTGTAACTAGATTCTTCATCATTTCCTTTTCAAGTTTTTCATTACTAGTGTATAGAAATATTACTGATTTTGCATATTGGTCTTGTATCCTGCCACTTTGTTGAACTTGTTTATTAGCTCTAGAAGCTTTTTCATAGATATTTTGGAATTTTCTAAATATAGGATCATGTCATCTGCAAACAGTGAGAGTTTTATTTCTCCTTTCCCAGCTTGAATGTCTTTTATTTCTTTTTCTTCCCTAATTGCTCTGGCTAGAACATTTAGCACAATGTTGACTAACAGTGGTGATATTGGGCACCCTGTCTTGTTCCTGATCTTAGAGTGAACATTTTCATCCTTTCCCATTGAGTACACTATGGGTTATAGGTTTTTCATATATGCCCTGTATGTGTTGAGACATTTTCCCTCCATTTCTAAGTGTTTCAACGTGTTTTTATCAAGAATGAATGCTGGATGTTGTCAAATACCTTTTCTTCATCAGTTGAAATGATTATGTTTTTCTTTTCCTTCGATTTGATAATGTGGTGTGTTACATGAATTGATTTTCTTGTGTTGAAACACCCTTGTGTACCCAGAATAAAATCTATTTGATGATGGTGTATAATTCTTTAATGTGCTGTTGGATTCGATTTGAAAGTATTTTGTTGAGAATTTTACATCTATATTCATTAGAGAGACTGATCGATAATTTTCTATTCTTGCAGTATCTATATCTCACTTTGATATTATGGTAAAGTTGACTTCATAGAATGATTTAGGCAATTTTCCCTCCTCTTCAATATTTTGGAATAGTTTGAGCAGGATTGGTATTAATTCTACTATAAATGATTGGCGATATTCACCTGTGAAGCCATCTGGTCTCGAGTTTTTCTATGTTGGGAGTATTTTAATGACTAATTCAATCTCTTTATACATGATCAATTTATTGCAGTCTTGTATTTCTTCTAGAGTCAGTGCAGGTTGTTTGTATGTTTCTAGGAGTTTGTATATTTCATTGTTTGTCCAATTTGTTGGTATAAAGTTTTTCATAATATCCTTTATGATCCTTTTTATTTCTCTGATATCAGTAGTAATGTCCCCTCCTTCATTCCTGATTTTATAGTTTGCATCTTCTCTCTTGTTTTTCATTACTCCAACTGAGATTTGGTTGACTTTACTGATTTTCTCAAAAAAACAGCTTTTGTTTTTGTTGATTCTCTCTAATGATTTTTTGTTTTCAAGTTCATTTATTTCTGCTCTATTTTTTATTTCCTTTAAAGCCACACTTCATGAACTAAAGCATGACACTGTGTCACTGTACCCCAGGGCCTGAACAGTTTTATGTAGGCAGAGCTTTATGGTCGGAGATGACTAAATGGCTAGTCTACATTTCCTGCCTCCATTTCAGGTGGGTGTGGTCATGTGACTGTGTAGTAGCTAATGGAAATGAAGTGCATGTTAGAACAAAACAAATTATGCAGCACTTACGATAGTGACACCTCCATATTAACAGATGAACATTTTTTGAAATATGGCATGTATGGTAGGAAAGTCTAACAAACACTTAATTAGTGTTTCAGAAAGAGAAAAGAAAGGAAATGAAGAAAAATTATATTTGAAGTGATAATATATTGGGATTTTACCAACTGTTGAGAGATGATAAAATGAAGAGTCAGAAAACACAAAAAATTCCAAAATCATACCTCAACACAACATGGTGACAATACAAAAAGAAAAGTCAAAGTTAAATGTTAAAGCAGTTAGAGGAAAAAATGGCTGGTTGCCATCAACTGAGTGGCTTAGCAACAGCAAACATGAAAATTATAATGAGACAAAAAATAAAAAACAAATACTGATGACCTATTATTTTATGTCTGAGAAAGGGATCTTTCAATAATTAGAGTGAAAGTAAATATTTTTGAGTAACAAATAAATTCTAGAATGTTCATCAATAACAGAAGCTTCCTAAACTATATTATAAAGAATGTACATCTGACATAAGAATGATCTCACATGTGTGAGTGCAAAACCGTAAAGTGACTTGGGCATATACAGTTTGGCAGTTTCTTAAAAGGAAAATATAATCTATCCTTCCATGGCAACTCTAATCCCTTGAATTAACCCAAATGAATGTCTATCAAAAATTGTACATGCATATTTATAGCAGCTTTATTACAAGTCAAGAAAATTTGGAACAGCCAAGAATTTTCTCAATAAATGAATGCATAAACCACAGAACATCCACATAATGAAATATTTTACAGCAATCAAAATAAATAAACTATTAAGCCACAAACAGACATGCAAGACCCTGATCATATATTGTTGAGTGGAACAAGCCAATCTGAAAAGGCTACATGACAATGCAGAATTGGCAAAATGAAAAAAAAAAAAAAAAGCTTTTCTTTCATTCTTTTGCTTATGTATCTTAGCTTAGATATATTTCTTCTAGTAAATATTTTACACTTTGGAATATTGTATACAGTTGAACTTTTCATGGAAACATTTGAATCAATGACACATTGAAATTACTGATATTTTCAGTTTATAGCTACCATTTTATTTTGTCCTATTTGTCATATTTTTCCTCTCTTTCTTGAATTCCTTTGGATTGAGTATATTTTTATGATTCTATTTTTTCACCTTCTTGCTCGGGAGTTTTATGTTTAGTTTCAACTCTTTTACTCGTTATCCTTGATATTAGTCATAACTTAAAAAATCAAACTGTATTTCGAATCATAAACTTTAACCTCCCTGTATAAAACAAGTTTTTAACACCCTTTAATCTTGTTGTGTCCTTTCTTTTTTATGGGTAATTTTTGTTGCGGATTTAAATTTTGTCTTTTAAATTTCAAAGGACTCTACATTTACTGTTTATAACATCAACATCCATTACTATTTGCCCACCTAGTTATCCCTTTGCTTGTCATGCATTGTTTTATCTTTTATTATCTGGTATCCTTTCCTTATGTCTAAGGGAAATTATTATAATTTCCCTTAGGAAGGGTCTAATAATGATGAACATTTCTTTTTCTCATTGTAGTCTCCATGGTTGCTTCTATTAAGTCACATATTTGATAGATTGTTGCAGGTAGGAATGCTCCCAAAAAAGGCCCACCAATTTGCTAAAGATTTTCTAAATACCATACCAAATGGTTTACTCAAAAATATAAAAACAAAACAACAATAAAAACCTGCTAAGTCAATAATCCAAACTTGCTACAAAGAAATAAACAAAAAGACAATTCCATTTGGGATTTTTTTAAAAAGTGATTGTCTGAGACCCTTGGTACTTATTCAGGTCTTTCAACTTTTGCTGTTCCACGTTTAAAGAGACACTGTCCTCAACCAGTGATGCATTTGTAAAAAAAAACCTTCACCAAAAGAGGGAAAAATTAAATACAAAAAAGCTTTTACAGCTAAGAGATTCCAAAGTGAGTCAGGATTTCATTCCTGAGTTTACGCTTATGCACATCCCAGGCAGATCTCACTAACTGCCACAGTAAACAAAGGCTCAAGCAAGGGTGCTCCTGAACTTAGAGACATCTGGACACTCCAGGCAAGGCACACAACCCCATTAAATCAGCACCCTACCAGTGGGCCTTACCTCGGAATATATGAGAACCTATTTCTCCAATGTAATAGACTCATTCATAACATCCCTACATATTCTTTTACACTTTTTTTTTGAGTCTATAATTTGCATGGTACACATTAAATAAAGTACCAGAGAATTAAAGCTTTGGACTGTTCATATACTGGTTGATCCCTGAATCTCAGCAGAGCTGCAGCCAATACTTACTCTCCAGGTCATCAGACTTTCCCGGGACAACTAACAAAATGATGATGAACAACCCCCTCCCCAAAGACAAATAGTATCTATAACTCCAAGCTATACATTTCCTCTCATCTGCTCCATAGGATCTAAGCCCCCTCTCAATCTGAAACAGAGAGGGCATCACCTTCCCACAATCCTCAAGTTTGACTAATGAACAAACATAAGGATGGAATGCAACCATGGACCAAAATAGACTTATTAATGTAGTAACATTAGTACTTATAATATTGATACAAAGATAGTGGTTACCAGAGGATCTGGAAGGAAGAACAGGTAGAACATAGGGCACTGGAATTGTTCTGCATGCTATTGTAATGACAGATACAGCCATTATACATTTTGTCAAAATCTATAAAATTACACAGAGCAAAGTGTAAGCCATAATGTAAACTATAGATCACGATTAGTAGCAATGCTTCAATATTTTTTCATCTATTGTAACAAATGTGCCAAGCTAATTTACGATGTTATAAATAGGGGAAAATGTGGGAAAGGAAAGGAGTGGGGTATATGGGAATCCCCTTTATTTTCTATGCAGCTTTTCTGTAATCAAAAACTTCTTTAAAAATAAAGTTTAAAAAAAGGGACACTGTCCTCATTATTTGTCAGAGAACTTAATCTTAGAAAGCTACTTTAAAAAGAAACAAACAATAAACTTGAGTGGAAGTCTGTTTCTTTAAATAAACTTTTTAAACCAGCTGAACATTTTTTATTGATTCTGGATCATAATAAAAAAATTAAATGACTAATAAAATCCTACCTTTACAATTACAACAACACAAAAAAGGTTGGAATAAAAGAATTGTAAAAGTGTTCCCAGTTGCCATTTTAATTACAATCAATACACAAGCAGAGTTATGTCTAAGGGGAAAATTATAAAGGGAAATAGCTGTCTTTCCTGCAAGCAACAGGGATATTAGAAATAAAACAATTTGTCCATTTTTAAGAAAAAAAAGCATGCATTTTCAGAAATGTTCTTCCTTAACAAATACAGATTTATTGATGAAATAAGCTAGTATTATTTCTCCTAAATATTTTTTAAAAATTGATATAAAATCCTCTAAAGACAGAAATTCAGCCATTTTACCTAAAGTTTTATATCCCTGCATATCATCTTTCTGTATTTCTAAGTTTTTGGTTAATTTTTTGGTTAATTTCATGGCTGAAATTTTAAGCTGTAAGTTCTTTATACACAAATTTAATATTGTTAATTTAAAAGAAATAAACTGTGTATGAATTATTAATATTAATTTATTAGTAGTCATCAATAACAAGTAATTATCTGTATCTATCTATTTATCTATCTGTCTACATATCTATGGTTATACTATTTCATATAACCAAATTGAGCCTTTATTCTGACAAGGTTTATTTCTGACGGTAATTGTGTGTTTATAAGACGTCAGCTTGAAGATTGTTTTCAAAATCATTTTAGTATCTTAAGTATGTAAAGTATACAGGATGTGTTTCTATTAAAGAAAAAGAGTATTATTTTCCTTAAATAAAATAAGTGGATATTACAAAATGAAAAAGAGGAAAATTGGGGTAGATTGAGTAGATATAGAAAGATGTAGAAGTTTCATGGAAAAAGATTTCTGCATAAATTCTCCTATTTTCATAAAATAGTCCTGGCAGGAGAACATGGTCCATGATCTCCAAGAGGAGAACTGGGTGTACAGATGTGGTGGAGGAAGACATATTATTGTATATACTCTTTTATACCTCTTGAATTTTTAACTATGAGGTGTTATGTTCTACTATAAAAAATTAAACAGAAAAAAAAATTAACTGGCTATTTGTGACACTGCATTATTCCTATAGAAGCTGATCCCTAAAGGGTTCATTGGGATGAGGACATAAGAGGTATTTGGACATGATTCTATATTCTCTGACTCCTAGTTCAGATCCAGCCTAGATTGGAGCCTGGACTGAGGGACCTTTCAGCGGTCATTGGGAAGCCCCCTGCCAGGTCTCCTTTGCCTTCCCCTCACCACACAAAAATCTTAAGGAGGCCCACCTGTGGTCATGGTGCGTTTTACTTTTGCTTTCCTGCAGTGGCGGTGTTTTGGAGAAGAGGAGGAGCATGAGAAATTGTGGTCTCAGTTTTCTATTCTGGGAAATGCAGGGCTCTGGAAGGTGCAAGCTTCTCCACTGTTGCCCAGCATCATGTAGCAGTGGGGTAACGGACTGAGATGATGTAAGTCCTGCAGTCCTAGCACACCGTTCAGACCTTGTGGGTGACAGTCAGTCCCTTCTTCTATGTGTTGAGCACAGGAAGCCTGGATTTCACCTGTGAGAAGAGGTCTTGGCAGACAAAGTGTTTCTGTGCAGTGGGCTGCAGGAAGCATTACACCAGACTCAGCATCTTCTGCTGCTCCAGGAAGGAATATTCAGAGCTCATCTCTGACAGGAGAAATCTCTTTTCTTTCAGGAGCTGGTGAGTAAGTAAACACTTTGGATTGAAGAGTGGGAGGGGGAGGGAGTGGGGCATATGGGAATCCCCTATATATTTTATGTAACATTTATGTAATCTAAAGTTTCTAAAGGAAGGAAGGAAGAAGGGAAGGAAGGAAGGGAGGAAGGAAGGAAGGAAGGGAAGAAGGGAGGAAGGGAGGAAGGGAGGAAGGGAGGAAGGGAGAGAGGAAGGGAGGAAGGGA
>JAQZBX010026589.1:17337-28952 GCA_029593785.1 Cabassous unicinctus | reverse complement strand
TGGGGTCATTTGTAACTTCCCCCCTTTCATTTCTGATTGTATTTATTTCATCTTCTCTCCTTTTTTCTTTGTTAGTCTAGCTAGGGCTTTGTCAATTTTATTGATCTTCTCAGTTCTCATTTTCATTTATTTCTGCTCTCATCTTTATTCTTTCCTTCTGCTTGCTTTGGGATTGGTTTGCTGTTCTTTTTCTAGTTTCTCTAGTTGTTCATTTAAATCTTTGAGTTTAGCTCTTTCTTGTTTTTTAATATAGGCATTTAGGGCTATAAATTTCCCTCTCAAGACTGCCTTCACTGTATCCCATAAGTTTTGATACATTGTGTTCTCATTTTCATTTGTCTCGATATATTTATGGATTTCACTTGCAATTTCTTCTTTGACACATTGATTATTTAGGAGTGTGTTGTTCAGTCTCCATACATTTGCAAATTTACTTTTTTCCTGTCTATTATTGATTTCTAGTTTCATTCCATTATGATCTGAGAAGGTGCTTTGTATAATTTCAATCTTTTTATATTTATTGAGAGCTGCATTGTGACCTAACATGTGGTCTAACCTGGAGAAAGATCCATGGGCACTTGAGAAGAATGTATAACCCGCTGAGTTTGGATGCAGTGTTCTGTATATGTCTGTTAAGTTTAACTTGTTTACCATATTGTTCAAGTTCTCTGTTTCCTTGTTGATCTTCTGTCTAGTTGTTCTATCTAATGATGTGAGTGGGGTGTTGAAGTCTCCAACAATTATTGTAGAAATGTCTTTCTCCCTTCGGTTTTGCCAGAGTTTGTCTCATATATTTTGGGGCACCCTGGTTAGGGGCGTAGATATTTATGACTGTTTTTTTTCCTGGTGGATAGCCCCTTTTATTAATATATAATGGCCTTCCGTATCTCTTATAACTTTTTTGCATTTGAAGTCTGTTTTGTCTGATATTAGTATAGCTACCCCTGCTCTTTTCTGGTTACTATTCGCATGGAATATCTTTTTCCAAGCTTTCACTTTCAGCTGGTTTGCATCCCTGGGTCTAAGGTGAGTTTCTTGTAAGCAGCATATGGATGGCTCATGTTTTTTTAATCATTCTATCAGCCTGTATCTTTTGATTGGGGAGTTTAATCCATTCACATTCAATGATATTACTGTAAATGCACTATTTACTTGCTCCATTGTATTCTTTGGTTTTCATATGTCATCTTGTTTCTGTCTCTCTTTTTACTCTTTTGGTTACCTTACTGCTATTCTTTCTTCTATACTCTCCTCCAAGCCTCTCTCTCCTGTCTTTTTCTTTCAGGTTCTAAGACTTCCTTTAATATTTCCTGCAAAGGTGGATTCTTTTTTGCAAACTCTCTTAGTTTCTGTTTGTTTGTGAATATTTTATACTCACCTTCATATTTGAAGGACAGTTTTGCCGGATAAAGAATTCTCGGCTGGCAGTTTTTCTCTTTCAGTTTCCCAATTGTATCATACCATTGTCTTCTTGCCTCCATGGTTTCTGAAGAGAAATCTGCGCTAAGTCTTACTGGACGTCCCTTGTACATGATCATTTGCTTCTCTCTTGCTGCTCTGAGAATTTTCTCCTTATCTTTGACATTTGACATTCTGAGTAGTATGTGTCTTGGCGTAGGTCTATTTGGATCTATTCTGATTGGGGTACAGTGTGCTTCTTGGACATGTAAGTTCATTTCTTTTGTGAGAGTTGGGAAATTTTCAGCTATTATTGCCTCAAATACTCTTTCTGCCCCTTTTCCCTTCTCTTCTCCTTCTGGAAATCCCATGACACATATGTTGTTGCATTTTGTGTTGTCATTGAACTCTCCGAGGCCCTGCTCAATTTTTTCCATTCTTTTCTTTCTCTGTTCTTTTCTCTCTTCAATTTTAGCTGTTCTGTCTTTGGTATCATTTATTCTTTCTTCTATCATTTCGAGTCTGCTGTTGTATGCCTCAAATGTGTTTTTGATCTCACCTATTGTGTCTTTCATTCCCATGAGCTCTGTTACTTTTCTGTTCAGGATTTCAAATTCTTCTTTGCATTTGCTCAATGTCTTCTTGATGTCATTTATCTCTTTAACTATATTGTCTTTCAACTCATTAATTTGATTTTGGAAATTTGTGCTCATCTCACTGATTAGTTCTCTCAAATTCTGCATTTCTTCTGGGACTTTGATGTATTCCTTTTCTTGGGCCATGTCTTCTATTTTCTTAGTATGGCTCGTAATTTTTTGCTGGTGTTTAGGCATCTGGTTAGAATGTAGTTTACTCAGATGCTCAGTCACTTTCTCTTTTATAGGGATTTAGTGGCAGAAGGCTGTTTGATTTTTGGCTTAACCTGGATTGTTAGGATTGTCCTGCTGGTTGCTCAAAACTGGGCACTGGACCCAGTAATTGGTTGTAGAGTTGCTTCCTAGGGCCTTGGGCAGGAAGGCTATAGAGGCCAGGAAAAGCCTCTCCTACTTATTTTTAATTTTCTTATGTGCACTTCCTTGGTCTGCCAGAAGATGGCGATCTTTGGTAGCTCTCAATTCAGTGCCTGGTCTGAGTGTATTTGTTGTAACACAGACCAGATCAATGTCATAGAGCTTCCTGTCTGGAGGCTAGGAGCTTTGTAATTCAAACTTTCTCTGAGACAGTTCTCCAGCCTTCTCTGGCATCCCCCTCCCTTTTCTCCTGGCTAGGAAATATTTCCACTCCCCTCTGAGTCCTCAACAATCAGTCTCTGTTAGCAGAGGAGGAGATTGGCAGGGTTGTATCTCTTTAGTCCCTTGCAGGCTCCAAGACAAACAATGGCACAGCCCCACCCAGCCTGGAAGGTCTCCTGGGACACAGCAGACCAAACCTGCCAGTCAAAAGCCAAGTCAGCCCCAGGCTGCAGTCCATCTCTCTCCCCTCTCCTGTGGAGTCCTCAACAATTAGTCCAGGCTAGAAGAGAGGGAGATTGCAAGCGTTGGATCTCTCCAGTCCTTCGCCAGCTCCCAGGGCAAACCACTGTGTGGTCCCACCTGGCCTGGCAGGGCCCGTGGGGCACAGCAGCCCAAATTTGTGGGTCAGAACCTGAGTCAGCCTTAGGCTGTGTCCCTCTCTCTCCCCTTTCCTGGGGTGGTAGATTCCTGGAGCCCCCTTTGCTTGTAGTAGCTGGCCCAGAGGCCTGAGAATTCTAAAGAGTCTAAAGAATGGGGGAGGGTGCCAGCAGCAGCAGCTGCAGCTGGTTCCAACTCACAGTTCTGTCATCGGGATTTCCCTCTTTTGTCCCTCTCTCCTCTGGGTGGTGTGCAGCCTTCACCTGCTGTCCTAAACCCTAGAAGATCTTAGTTAGGGCTGTTTCAGCCTGTCCTCTAGCTATTTTTCTGGAGAAGAGATTCCCGTGTCTTACTAGTCTGCCATCTTCCAGGAAGTCCCCAATAACCCTTTTTAAAAATAGCTTGCTGATTTTCCTTTAGGGGAACGCTATACCTTTGGGGAACTAACTCCTCTACCACCTCTTTTCCATATCTCTAAAGTGGGCATATAAGCCAGACAAGGCCATCAGAGCTAAATAATACTAGCCATTGGGACTTTGGTTGGGACTATCGGAACAAGTTACTCTCTTTCCCCTGGGATTGCTAAGCTGGTAGGATATAACTCTGGAGCTGTCAGAGCTCATCTTTGTCACTACTTGAAAAGACCCCACTTGAGGCTTAAGCCAGAAGAAAGCACCACTAAGAGATGGAGAATTCTGTTGATATACTTTGAGCACCTGGATCCAGCCATGCCTGAAAGCCATGAACCCTGTTGGCTTCAGTTATGTGAGTTGAAACTTTTGAAGTCCAGGACCATTTGAATTAGGTTTCTGTTGTTTGCTACAGCAACCTGACCAGTACAACTTCTCTTGCCTGGAATAGAGAAATCCAAGCTCCTTAGAATGACCTGCGAAGCTTTGCAGGACTGGGCACTGTGGCTCAGCACTCCCCCTCCCTACTCCTGACAATACATGCTTTGCTGTTCAGCCACACCAAACCGCTCATGGAGCCCACACTCGTTCTAGGCTCACCCAGTCTCTGTGCCTCCAGGTATGCCTTTCTCTAGGGTAACTTTTCCTCTTTGCCTGCCTGGAAAACCCTGTGTCTTAACTCCTTCTCAGAAATCATTTTTTTCTTTTCTCTAGGTGCCCCCAGACCAGCCATTTCCTCCACCATAGCCATCAAACAGGGGGTGTGTTTCTACTGTGCTTTTCTCCTTGATTGGAGAGGCTCGTGTGTGTGCCTGTCTCCCCTAGAGGGAAGAGACAAATGACTGGCTATCGCCCATGCTTGGCTCAGCTCCTGGCACCTAGGGTGGGGCTGGGGAAGGCGCTAAACAAATGTGACCGCTGATAACTCCAACCAGCAGGGATCCAGGTACCCAAACATCTTCTCAAGACATCTGTCAAAACTTGCGGGAAAGGGCTTTCTGAAAGATGGCCCTTCTTCCACGGATTCCTGATTTGGTTAAGAACATGGGTTCTTAATCAGCACTTGAGTATCTAGGTTAAAAGTCTGGCTCTGTCACTTCCTTCCTGTGTGTCTGTGGGGAGGATCTTTAACCTCTCTGGGCCTCAGGCTTCTTTTCTGTTGTCAGGTTGGACTTAGTGCCATGAGAGAGTACCTGGCACATGGTACACCTCCAATAAATGTCGGGTGCCATTATTCACTGTGGAGAAGATGAGGCAGAAATGAGCAAGAACTTTGACAGGGACCTTTTGTCCCTTTCCCCACGACTGCTTCATATTAAACGGCGTTTTACATGAGTACTTACCACGTCGCCCTCTTTAATTGATTTAGAAGCACTTCCGAAAGCCTGCCGCTGCCCAGAGCACAGGTAGGCCGTTTAAAGGTGATTAACAAAGATGTTTGTGGTCATTTTATGAAATGTTGAGCATCGGGCCTTCAGTGAGGAACATCATTACATCGTTTCCACGGGAGAATTAGATTAGATTTAGATCATTTCGACTAATAAGTGCATTTTACAAGCCCAGTCTCTCCTGGGCTGGGTGAAAAAAAATAGTTCAGAGACGGAGGAACTCGTGGCAAAGCTGAGCTTCCAGCGCTTGCCCCCCTTGACATCCAGCCACCGGGTTCAAGCCTAGAAGCTTCATCTCCCACCCTCCTGTAGCCAGGGAACATCTCAGCCCCTGGAAAGACAGCACATTCCTGCTGCTTCCAGGCACTTAAAGGCCCGCCCGAATGCTACCTGGACCTTCTCTTCTTCACAAAGTGTTCAAGAGGGAGGGAGGGGAGGGGACTGGAGAGGAGGGGAGAGTGGCTGAAAGCCTCCTGGTGCCAGGCATGGTGATTGAGTGCATTATCTTATTAAACCTCACAGCCTCCCTGAGACAAAGGTACTACGATCAGCCCCATTTTACAGATGAGTAAACAAACCCAAAGAGGTGAGCTGCCTTGCCCAAGGTCACAGAGCTTTGCAGTATGGGATAGAATCCAGGACTGTCTAGCCCCAAGACCTGTGCTCCTCCCATCCCACACCCCCTGTATTCTGGGGCATCTTATCCTGGAGCCATTCCCCAGCCTGCCTCAGAGCCAGGCTCTGGCCTCTGCCCGCCTGCTTCCCACTGCCAGCCCGGGTAGAAAACTCCAGCAAAGCTTTTCTCCTGGGTAATATACAAATAACCACTTCTTGCTGTTTTTAAGCTACTGGAATCAACTTCCAAGAGAGCCTTTTCCAGGAATACAGGCGTTTACGTAGAAAGCCCATCCTGGAGAAAAACAACTCACAAATCACATCCTAGTGGTGACTTGTTCAAAGGGTGTGATGACTAACAAGTGATCTGCGTGAACCCTGCCATGCTCCTCAAAGCGTGTGATTAGATGAGCTTGACATGTGGCTTTCAGAGATTCGATTAGCTGAGAGGGTCCCAGTCATCCCGGGATGGGCCACGTGTTTGGTTGGCTGACCTTATGTGAAGGAGGGACTGTGTTGAAGTTGGGATGTCAGAAGAGCTCCTGGGGACCCAGAATCACAAGCTGCAGGCTGACATGCTGACTAATGGTGTTCATAAAACAGGTGACCCCTGGGCTGGCTGCTAGAACAATCTCTCTCTCTCTCTTTCTACATCTTCCCTCCAAATGGAGAGGGCTCCAAGGACCTAGAGGAGATCAGAGAGTCAAGATGGAAGGAATGCACATCCCTCAGTGATGGCACAGAGCAGAGCTTCCCCTGCTCCACTGACTTGCTTGGACTTAGGACATGAACAAGAAATAAACTTTTCTTGTATTCAGTGCCTTAGATTTGGGGGTTCTTTGTTACTTTCTGGTTCTACAGTTACCCTACTGTGACTGATACACTCTGATATTCTCCCCATTCATAGACTCAGTCCTGAGCTGCTTCCTCAATCTTCTCCTCTCCCGTAGCCTCAGGTTTCCCCCACTGTTTTCTGCTTGCCACCCTCACCTCATCCCAGGGTAATTCCTCCTCCACTCCCTTGATGCCTTTGCTGGACGTCTGTGCTCCTCACTGGCTTTCCTAGGCCTCCTGCGAAGCGCCCACTCCCCGCTGAGGAGCAGGCGAGCAGGAAATAACAGACAAATAGCTCTGGATTGAGAGCTGCGCCTTTGGTTCCAGTTTCAGTTCTACTGCTAACCTGCTACTCAAATGAGGAGACGCCACTTTCCCTCTCTGGATTTCAGCTGCACCATCTATAAAGTAGGGGAGATAGATTTTTAACCTTTAATAGTGGCAGTTAAAGTGGATTCAATTGCTAAAGAGACTCCCAGGACCCAAAATGACAATGCTTACAAATCTAGATTGTTACAGGAAAATAATCCAATCTAAGGACAGCATCAAGGCAAGGATATGCATCGCAGCAAAGGCTGCCTCCCAACAGGGGGGTGGGTGAGGGGCCAGGTGCAGGCTCCTCTGACCCTCCCTTCTGGAAGAGCTGGGGCTGGAGGCCCTCTGTAAGGCTTGGAAGGCATGTGCCTGGAATGTCTTGGAACTAGGGAGGGCTCTCAGCTTAGGATTTTTTTTTTAATCTTTTGCTGCTCATGTAGGCATATTCCTGCTACGTAGGCAGCCACAGCAGCAGAGCCCTTCAGGTGCAGCGGTCTCACCGTTACCACTGGACAATGTTGGCAAGCTGGCCCAAGCTGTCCTGAAACTTCTCCCACCACGGTTACAAAGAGACACTATTAATCTGTATGTTCCACGCTCTGACCAGAGCTGGGTGTCACGCAGGAACATTAGCAAAACTGCTCACAGCACAATCTGTCCACTTGTCCTGTAGGCAAGGCCTTTTTTTTTTTTCCTGGAAACTATCATCCTTCACTGTTTAATTGATGGCAATTAAAACACTAACAGATTCCAAGCACTGGTAATAACCAGTGAGGGGTTGGTTGGATTTAAACAGACAGCGGAACAAACTTCCTCATATTTTTGTATTAACTTTACAATTATTTTACCTCTCTGATCTACAGCTATCTGCCCTTTATGGTAAACATCCATTGAGTGTTGAGGAATTGTCATCAATCCATCATTAATCAAAACAATTTTTTCTTCAAGCCAATTCTCTGCCACAGGTATAACGTTTTGAGGGAGTTTTGATCCAATCTCCCGATACATTTGGTCATAAGTATCAGTATTATTGTGGATTCGCTTTGCTCCATGATATAAATTTTACCCATGACTCCCGTATTACACCGTATAGCAGCACCATGTAGTAGTCTGGATGATTGGTTACAGTATGAGTCAGACAGAATTATGGTAGCATTATATTATCCCTCTCAACAGACTCTACCTTTCCCATATATCATATATTATTTCTCATAGAGGTGTAAGTTAGAGATCATGTCTCCATTATTTCAGAGTTCAAAATCTCATGCAACACGGCTACACTCCTTTTCTCAGGTTACATGATTTGACAGCCACTGGGTCCCAGTGAGAGAGGGACCCAGCAACCGGTGAGTGGTATTGAAAGACCCTGGGTTCTCCAGTTTTTGGATATTCCAACTGGAGGAGGAAAGACTTTGGGTTGGGAAGGTGCCCAGTGAGTTAAATTTGTAGACTGGAGACGCTGCTATTCAGACCCTCGGAAGAGCAATTACTCCCTCCTGTTTTTGTGCAAGAAGCCTCGGATCATAAACACATTGATTTCCTATCAGGCAGACAAGCCGGGCTGTGGCATGAACAAACCTCTCAGCAAAAAGGGGAGGCCTGGCTAAGCCCCCTGGTTTTGCTGAGTCATCATGGAAAATGCTAATGCTGGCCCAGGGAAGGCCTCATTTGGCAGGGAGGTTGGAGGCCCCCATCTCTGGTTGGCTGTGCCCAGTTCTAGGCCTCCTGGCAGGAGTGACATGATACCCCAGGACTCTTGCTCACCACTCCCTTGGTGTTCTTCTGGCTTACTCCAGGCCCTGAGCACGCTGTTTCTACACACCTACTGTGTGCCTGGCCCTTCTACCTGGGGTTGTGTTGCTTAATCCTCACACCTCACTGCAGGCAAGGCAGAGTGTCCTGGCTCCCACTGACGCTCTCTGGCCTTCAGGCTTCCCAGGACCGGAATGTCCATTAGATTAAGGCCTGACCCTGGCACCAGCATAACCTGAGCTGGACTCAGTGCTCTGCAGGGCATGGGAGACCTGGGAGCGGGCAGAATGAGTTCCTGGTGAGGTTTCTGCATGCTTCCGATGCCACACAACCACTTTCTGTTTACAGAGCCCTTTCCCAAATATTTAAGCCTCACACCAATGCTCTGAGGCAGGATGGTGCCACGTCCTCCCATTGTACAGATGAGCCAACTGAGGCTGTAAGAGAGTGTGACCTTGCTGGGAACCAAGGTCAGATCCAGGGCTCTTTAGGGTGACTTCCCCGGTGCCTGGCCTAGCACCTTCCACCTTAGAAGGTCCTTGATACTTTTCGTCAAATGAGACACAGATTTTCCATTTCAGTACTCAGTTCTGGGCCCTCTGAATTGCTCAAGTCAAAGACTGGCTTGTCAGAGCAAGAAGAGGCCACAGAGATCATCCAAACCTCTCATTCTACAGAGGAGGAGACTGAGGCTCAGAGAAGGCCAGTGACTCGTTCACAATTACATAGCCAGTCAGAGGCAAAGAGGGAGGTAGACTCCCTGTTCAGTGCTTAGGGTGACTGGATTGATCTCAAAAGTTTCCCCAGATGGGGAGCAGTGATGCTGGGCCAGGAGAAACATGCTTTGCAAACAACCACTCTGAGCAGGCAGGGGGCTTGTGGAAAGAGGTGAGACCTTTTTAGGAGCTGTCTGTACAAAAGGAGAGGGCAGTGACTGGGGTCCAGCAAGGCTTTCAGTGGCTCCAGGAAAGGGCAAGGGAAGCCTGTCCAAGGGCTTCACTAAGCAATATGTAGCAATCTGAAATCTGGACGGAGCCTGGAGCCAGAAAGCATCCTGCCCCGTTCATTACTGCAGACACAGAAGGGGAAAAACCTACGGGTCCTGTTCTCCTGGAGCTTGCGGTCTGGTAGGGGCAGACAGACCTGTCATAGGATCACCCCCAAAATGTGAATCTGTAGGAGTGCAGGTCGGGTGGAGGAGAGGCGGGAGGGTTCCCCACCGCCCGGCTGCTCTGTGCTCCCTGTTGTCTCAGCCAGCCCCTCCGGTCTGTCTCCCCAAGTCCTTTTACTTTCTTTGATTTCTCATCTGTCTTCCGTGGTCCCCACTCGCCTGCCCCTTCCCTCCCTCCCCTCCTCCCTTTGCTTCTCTTAATCACGCTGCCTCTGCTCTCTCCCGGCTCCAGCCTTCTGTTTCATCTCCGGCTGTCTCTGCGTCTCTTGGCCTGAGCCTCGGCTCCATCCTCGCCCCTTCCCAGACCCTCGCAGCCTGTCCGTCTCTCTGTCCCTCCCTCACTGTCTGCTCTGTCTTTCTCCCCTTCTCTCTGGCCCCCAGCCTGATGGCCTCTTGCAGTCTCTTGCTCTCTCCTCTCCCTCCACTTCTCTCCCCTTCCTTGTTTCCTGTGCCATCTCCTCCTCCAGGTCCCCTCCCCAGGCCAGCCAGCTGTGAAAGCACTTGGGCCTCATAACCCAAAGGGCAGGATTGATGGGAAAATAAATTTCTGATTAGTGTTTTAATTTTAAGCATCTTTAGAGGGGACTAAACAGCAAGGGAGGCTGGTGGAGATTGTCTGCATTATTAAACCCATAAATCCTCCTTGGGAGGGGCAAGAAAGGGGCAGAAAGGAAAGCAGAGGGGAGCAGATGGGGCTGGGGTGGGGGTGAGGCGTGGAGGGGGGTGGAGAGGCCTGAGAGGAGACAGACACTCTACAGAGGGTGGGTGGCTCCATTGCCCCTCCCTCCTCCGCCCTACAGAGCCCAGGCCCACTACATGCCCACTGACCAGGTCTCCCACCATCCCGTGTTAGGTAGAACCACAGAAGGAGTCTGGGGGCTCCTGGGTGGGGTGGGGGTGGAGAGGTGGAAGCTGTGGGCTCAACCTCTCTCTCTCCACACTGGTGGCATGAGTGTCATCTTGATCATCAGGAAAGGCTAAGGGGGTGGGACTGGGTGACACTGCTCATGGTTAAATCCTGGCTCTACTTTGCACCTCAACTTCCCCATCTGTCGAGTGGAGAAAACAGTAGCACTCTGTCCTGCAGGCGCATGTGAGGATGAAATGAGATCACGCCCACGACGTGCTTAGAAAGGGACCCATTCCGTCAGCTCTTGTTCTCATTGCCATCAGGGTGCTCTCCCCTCCACGAGTCCCTCTGATTCTCACCCTCTTTTACAGATGGGCAGACTAAGGCCCAGAAGTCTAAGACCCTTGCCCAAAGCCACCCGGAGTCAAGGCTTGGGACCAACTCTGAAGCCAAGGCCTCTCCAGGCATCCGTGGGACTGCCCTGCGGAGGGGTTCACACTTGCCCTCTGTGGGACTTGGTCCAGCCCGCGGCCAGGCAGGCAGGGAAGGCTTACCGGGAAGTAGGGTGGTTTGGTTTTGTTGAAGAGGCCTGGACTGTGGGCCACATGGCCTGGGGGTGGGGGAGGAGGTGGTCTACCCTTGCCCGGCGCCAGCCCAAGAGAGTTGGAGGCCCTCAACCCTGGCCAGCACGCACTGAATAAGTGCGGCATGTGGCATCTGGAACCATCTGCCCGCCCCCGTTGTCTTCTCCCTCTCTTAAACCCTCCACCTCCCCCAACTTCATTTTCTTTTCTTCTTTTGGGAACTCAGGCCTCTAACCCCCAGGGCAGAAAGGCCACCATATTGCACAACTCCAGGGGGCACCATTCATGGCGTGAAGGGGTGGGGGTGGGGGAATGAGGAGTCAGGAGTTCGCTGTGGGCTCTTCTCACCAGGTTATTGGTGGGAGGGCTGTTTCTTTCGAGAGGGCAGCCAGGAGCAAGAAGGAAGGGGCTTGGGCGCCATCCTGGGAGGAGGCGAGGGTGGTCTTTAGGGGGGAAGGCAGGGTGAGTGGAGCCGCCAAGCCCGGCCCTGGCACGAGAGAAAGGCTTCTGTCTGCTCTGTAAAGGCGGGGAGGAGAAGGGATGCTGACAGCCCTCTAGCAGTGTCTCTGGGGCCGGGGGAGGCCTTTTGGTTCCTGTGCCCTCCTCTCCCCAAACTTTCTCATGCCCAGCCGGGGAAGGGCACTGTGTCCAGCCACCAGCCTGTGGTCCAGCCCTTGCTGATGTCACT
>JAQZBX010026589.1:0-17237 GCA_029593785.1 Cabassous unicinctus | reverse complement strand
AGGAGAAGGGATGCTGACAGCCCTCTAGCAGTGTCTCTGGGGCCGGGGGAGGCCTTTTGGTTCCTGTGCCCTCCTCTCCCCAAACTTTCTCATGCCCAGCCGGGGAAGGGCACTGTGTCCAGCCACCAGCCTGTGGTCCAGCCCTTGCTGATGTCACTGACTCAGCCCCAAATCCCTTTGCAGGCTCTATTTTTAAAAGAGCTCAAGTGCAGAGTCCACTGAGGCCTGCCGCCAGCCCTAGCCCTGCAAGTTCAAGGCCCCACAGCCCCCTCCTGCTCTCATTTAATTGTCTCCTCTCCTTTAATTTTTAATTGTTAGCAATTGTCTTTGGAGCCAAGTCTTCTTTCTAGCAGCCCCAGGGCGGGGGCAGAGGGAGGAAGAATTTGGCTGTCTGGTGGGGGAGAAGGCCTGGCTAGCACCCAGCCTAGTTTTCCTGCTTCCCTTGGGAACTGTCCACATCCTGGCTCAGCTGGGGACCAGGACAGGGAAAATTATGACGTGGTAGATGTCTCAGTTCAAACCCACGGTTAGCTGGAGTTGAGAGTATTTGGTTAAGAGTTTGGAGCTGGACTGCTTAGGTTCAAATCCTGGCTTGGCTACTTTCTTGCTGGGTGAGCCAGTGAACAGAACTTAGCCTTTCTGTGCCTCACTTTCCTTACCTGTAAAGTGGGGATATCAATACCTACCTGAAGGGCTGTTTCCTAGTCTTTTACCCAAACCTCAGCCTGGTGACCAGGCCTGGTGGGGTACCTGCTGCCCACCCACCGGGTGCCCTAGGCCGGGCCCCGTCCAGCTGGTGAGGTATTTTGGTGCTTCCTCTGGGGCTCCTGCTGCAGCCCAGTGACTGGAATGCCTTGCTGCTTGGTGTCCTTTTTGCATTGCCGGCAGCTTGAAATGCTCGTGAACCTTCTGGAAAAAGATGGGGTGAGGGGTGGAGCCCGGGAAAGGGAGACCAGATGGATGGGTTAAACAGAAAATCCTGCCCCCTTGTCGACTTTTCTGAGCCGTGGCAGTAGTGAGAAGAATCACGACCATCTCCGACCCACGTGGGCAGTACACAGTTATGGAGGGCGTGACAAAGAGAAAAGAACATCTGGTTAGGAGTCAGGACAGATCTCAGTTTAAATGCTGCCCTCACTTTCTGTCCGACCTTGGATAAGCAGCTTAACCTCTCTGTGCCTCAATTGCCTCGCCTGTAAAATGGGAATAGCACCTACCTCACGGGGCTGGACTGAGTATTAAATAAAAGCCAAGCAATTAGCACAGCTCCTTGCATGTCATAGGGCCCTTCAATTGCAGCTGTTTTCATGACTTGTCCGGACTCTGCTATGAGTTCCCTGTGTTTTGGGGCAGTGCCCTGCCCCAGTCTGCACCTCCATTTCCTGGTCTATGATGGGGGAGGTAGGGCAAGCTGATCCCAAGGGCCCTTCCAGCCCCAGCCAGCCATGAGGAATGAGCTGTCGTCTGAGGCCAGCCTTCTCTGAAGCCACAGGGGTGGGGTTTCTGCAGCTGCCTGTTCCCTGCTGTGAACAGAGAGAAGCATGCAGTCTGCCCTGAGCCTGAGGAGATGCAAAACTGGGGCAGCAGGAAGAAGAGGCTCTGGGGAAAAGTGATTGGCTGTGGGGAGACCACATGCACCTCTGGGCCGGGAGAAAAGCTGAGGCAAGAGGCTTGGCTGCTCAGGTGCCTGTCCCAAGGCAGCTTTTCTGGAATCCCAGACTTGGTCAAGGACAGTTCACAAAGAGCAGGGACATCTCAGCCCAGGGCAGGAAGCCAGGACACAGCCCACATCTTCCTGTTTTTAAATCCAGGGAGCTGGAGTGGGATCCTTAGGAACTGTTCACCAAAGCCACAGGCCACCAGGGCTGACATCTCCCATCTACCACTCAGGTGCTGTGTGACTTTTAAGCAGGTTCCTTGACCTCTCTGAACCTCAGTTTCTGCTTCTGTGAAAAGGGGATAATAACAGTTCCTACCCCCTGAGGGGTGGATTAGCCAAGTGTGATGTGCACAAAAGGGGGGCTGGCATGAGGCAAGGGCTTAATAAATGTGAGCCAAATGGTCTTAGCCCATCCTCAGCACGCCTGTGAAGTGGTGGCTGCTGCGCCCGTCACACAGATAAGCAAATCGAGGCTAGAGAGGGGCGTGATGGCTCAGGGATGCATGGCTTGTAAGTGGTGGAGCAGGAGTGGGACCCAGGGCTGGCTGGCTCGCAGATCTGAGATCCTCCCACATCCTATCCTTATACCTGTGACAGGTGCCTGGGGCTCTGGGCAGGAGATGGGGAGAGAGGGAAATTCTTTCCAAATACCTCCAGTGGAGCTGAAAGAGGCCTCAAAGGTCCTGGCTGCGAGGGGCTGAACTGGAGTGAGGACACCTGACCAGTTCCCTTTCCCTTGCCTTGACTTGTGACTTTCCACCATTCCTGAGCCACATCAGATGCCAGACATGGTATTAGGCCCCACCCACTTTCTCTCATTCAAAGATTTCTCTCATTCAATCTTTCCCCTGTGGGGAAAGTGCTATGCCCCCAGTTTCACAGCTGAGGGCCCAGAGAGGTTAATCCCTTGCCCCAAACCATAGAGCTGATCACAGCTAGCCAGGCTGGGACTCGAGACCCCTGCACCCCTGCTCTTCACCCAGCTGGCCCCAGTGCCTCAGTTTCTCTATCTGTCAAACAAGAGTGATAAGAACAGTACCTACCCATTCCCTAGGATGGTTGGGAGGATAACTTGGTTCATGTACCTAAAAACTACTTGGAATACTGTCTCACTGAGTTCTCCATAGGTGCTGGCTTTTTTCAGCTTTCCTCATTAGCACAGGGTGTCACAAGTTTCTGTTCCCCTAGGACTCCCGAGACACGCCTTGGAGGGCTGAGCTGGATGGACTGGCTTCATGCTTATTCAACAGACTCTTGGGGCATCTACTCGCCCCAAGTACTGTCCCAGGCACTTTACAGACAGTAAGTTATTTAATCCTCACAACAACCATCCAAGGTAGGTAGGGACTAATCTCAATCTGGTTTTAGAGTTGAGCAAGATGAGGCACAGAGAGGCTAAGCAACTTGCCCAAGGTCATAGAGAATTTGATCCCAGGCAGCTGGCTTCAGAGTGGGTGGTCTCAGCCAGGGTGCCCTGCCAGCTGCCTCTCGGGGCCCTCGTCCTCTACCCGTGGGAACCGAGAACCTGAGTGAAGAGGGACCTCTTTCCATTATGGACATGAGGCCTCCCCACTACAACCCCCGCAAATGCACCATATAACAAATGATTCTTATCTTAGCTCTTGGGAACGAAACAGACAAACCATGACTCAGAAGCTGACCACTAAGATCTGTATGCCTTTCTCCCAGGAAATGGTGCTGAACAGTCTGAAGCCAAGGTGGTGACCTCGAAATATTGTTTAGGAAAGAGAATTATGGGGCAGTAGAAAAACTGGCCACAGTTTGATGACGTCCCAAACTATCTTCTTTATTGCTTATTTTTAAAACCTCTAAATCAGGGTCTTCCTGAAGAAGGGGGGTGGGGGCAGACATGGCAATGATATGCTGAGTGAGCAGTCGCATCCTGGGAGTGAACCCCATGTGTGAGAGCCCATTCATGGTCTTGCCCAGGGAGAAGGGGGCTTGGGGCTCACCTGGTTCAGTGCCCCTCTCTTTAAAGGGAGAAGGAATCTAGGCCCAGAGAGGGTAAGAGACTTATGCAAGGTCACACAGCAAGTTTATGGGGAACAGAACTTCAAGCTCCCTGGTCACTCACCATGGCCTTAACATTGATAAACACCCCAGCCTTGCCTGGTCTGGACCACAGAGTAACGGGGAGAGGGTACGGGAGATGGCTCCCAGACTGTCAACTCCAGGAGGACAGGAGCTCTCTGTGTCTGATTCCTTGCTGGATTCCTAGGGCCTAGCACAGAGCCTGGCACATAGTAAATGCTCATTAAATAGCTTCCTAGTGATTCATTGATTGACCCAAAGTGCAGTGATAGTGAATGAGTCAGGACAGTAAGGACAGCAGAAAACCCGACTGAATTTCAGAGGCAGGGAGGGGCTGAAGATTCCCAAGTCACCAAATCCTCTTAGGAAATTTCTACCCTCCCTGCAGATCTGCTTCTGAAGGAAAGTTTCTTTGATCCTGAAGTGCCAGTTGCAGCCTGGCTCCTCGGGGTGGGGGTGGGGGTGGGGGTGCGGGCTGTGGAACTGCTCCAGGCCTCAGCAGGGGAGCCCCAGCATCCCCAGCAGTTCCAGGGTGATCTGCCCCACTGCTCCTGATCTCACTCAGGCCGTGAGGCCTGGCTGTCCCTCACCATGTGGCAGCTCAAAGACAGCTTCCGCGGTTTCTCCTATGAGCTGGCTGGGCTCTAAGCTCCCAGGACCCTCAGAGCTCTCATCTGGGGGCCCGAGGCCAGCTCTCTCTGTTGACAGAAAACCCCTTTGACCGCCCCCCTTTTCCAGTGTGGATTCCTGGAAGTGTCAGCAATCCCCCAGGGGGGGACAGGCTTTGGCGGGAGCAGACAGCGCTACCCAGGACTCTGAGACAGAGAGCATTCAGAGCCATCCTGAGCCACATTGTGATGGCAAAGGAAGCTGCTGCCATTTATCAGGAGACAATTTTGTGCCAGGGTGTTTGCTCTGTGCTCTATGTATATCATCTCCCAAAATCGTTCACAGTCTTGCCGATTGGGGCAGAGACAGACAGCACCCTGTCTGAGGTCTCACAGCCAGAGAGGGGTAGAGCTGGGAGTTGAAAGCAGTTCCGTCCGACTCCAGAGCCCGTGCTCGGGACCACACTGCCTTGGACTTGGTGCTCCATGACAATGGGGTCCCAAGATGACGAGCCAGTGGCCAGGGAGTGTAGGTCAGGCCCAAGTCAGGTCCCCTCATCCTGAGAGGGAGTCCAAGCTTTACTCAAGGTTGACACAAGGGGGCACTGTCTGGGAACTGTGGATTCCCCACGTGAACCTCATCTTTTCCTTGAGGGTGGAGACACCCCTGAGGCCCCCACAGCACCGTGCCCAGAGCAGATAGTGACTTCTCTCCTCCCTGCTCCCCTCGTGGCTGGACCAGGCCCCCGCCAATCCTCACGTGTCACATTACTCAACTGGCTCAATGCCCCGTCAGCATGAGGGAATCAAACTCTGCCTGGTAGATTGGAAACTGCAGCCAAGAGACCTGGGTTAATTTGCTAGTTCCGGAACCTTGGGGAAGTCTTCGGGAACCTCCGTTTCCTCACATTATATATGAGTACTGACAGAGATGCTGGCCACTCCCATCTGTGTGGCTCTTAACTGAGAGCCTTCACATCAGCCTCCAGGAAAATGGAGTGCCTGGCTCTTCCAAATCTCAGCTCTTGGTCCCTTCCCTGGCTCCAGTTGTGGGCCTGTGCATTAGTCAGCTATTGTCATAGTGCTGTGCAACAAACCATCCCCAAACTCAGTGGCTTACATCAACACGTGTTTCTTCTCACACTCATGGGTCTTCAGGTTGACTGTGGTTCTCCTGATCCAGGATGGGCTCAACTGGGGGGACCTGTCTCAGGCTGCAGGTTGGGCTCAGGTTCACCCACATGTGTCCATTCAACGACTTAGGCTGAAGGGCAGCAGCCACCCCAGGGGAAGCTCTTCTTATGGTTGACTCCAGGGTGCAAGGGAGAGGTCAATCCATGCAAGTACACTTCAAGACTCTGCTTGTGTCATGTCTGCTACTCTTTCTTGCTCAAAGCAAGTCACATGGCCAAGCCCAACCTAAATAGTGCAGGGGAGTGTTCCCTGTCCAAAGTGAGAGCGGGAGGTGTCTGTTTCCTAGGACTGTTGTGACAAAGTATCACAAACTGGGTGGCTTAAAACAACAGAAATGTATTCACTTACAGCTCTGGGGGCTAGAAGTCCAAAATCAAGGTGTTGGCAGGGCCATGCTCTCTCTGAAAGCTCTGGAAGAGGATGCTTCCTTGCCTCTTGCCAGCTTCTGCTGTCTGTGTCCAAATCTCTGTCTTTTTATATTTCCATCCTTCCTTATAGCTAGGTGTGGGCATATCATTAAATTTGGCCAATGGAATATGAGGAGAAATATCACGCATTTCATCCTAAAAGTGCTCTTAAAGAATGGGGCAAGCACTTTTTCTTCCCTTCATCCCTCATGCTGGCTGGAATACAGACATGATTGTTGGAGCTCAAGTAGCCATTTTGGACTATGACTTGGAAGCCTCATGTGTCACCTAGCAAAACAACAGAAAAGAAGGAGCCTGGCTTCATTACAATTGTGGAGCTGCTTTAAACTTTTATCTTTTTCATTTTCACAAGTAAACCCTTCCCGTTCCCTTGGAAAACTTTTTTTTTTTTTTTTAATTATTCCCTGGTAAACTTTACTCTGCTTTCTATCTCTGCAAAAAAAATTTTTTAATCATCTTTTATAAGTGATATCATATAATTTTTGCCCTTAATGTCTTGCTTATTTCACTGAGCATAAGGTTTTCAAGGTTTTTCCATGTTGCAGGATGTCTCATAACTTCCTTTTTTCTGGACAAATAATATTACATTTTGTGCACATAACACATTTTGTTTATCCATTCATTTGCTGATGGACACCTGGATTGTCCCTCTGCTTATAAGGTCACAGTCACATTGGATTTAGGGCCTGCCCTAATCCAATATGATCTCATCTTAACTCGATTGTATCTTTAAAAACTCTATTTCCAGATAAGGTCAGATTCACAGGTTCTGAGTGGATGTGAGTTTTGGAGAGGTTACTATTCAGTCCAAAATAGAAAGCTAGTAAATATTTACTGAGCAGCAAAGCAATCTATAATGGCTGTAAGACCCCAGCTTGAAACGACAGATAGGGAGAGGCCCATTTTAACCACTGCTGGTTTAGGACCCCTTGTCTTCCAGGGTTTAAATGCTGAGTGAAGAGTGAACCTGGGGCTGGGAAAGAGCACTGGAGAGGGAGTCAGAGGCTGGGGGTAGTATCTTCTTCACTGTGTGACCCTGGCAAGCCTTTTTCCTCTTGGTGCCTCAGTTTCTCTACCTGCACATGATCCAAGTTCCCTTCCACAGCCCTAACAGCCCAGGATTCCCCCACCCTCTCCTCCCGGCAGTGCAGCTGGAATCCGTGGAGTGCAGACAGCGTGTGGCACTCAGCCGGCTGGCATTTCGGCTCACAAACACCTCTCCCCCGAGAAGCAGATCTAATTTCCACGGCGAGAAGGGCGGTTGTCTCGCACCCAGGCAGTACCCGCCGTGGGGCAGCCAGCTGCTTCCATGGTGGGGACAGAGTGGGTATAAATCCAGATCAGGACCAGCCGCAGGCGGGTGGACACTGATAAGCGTGAAATAGTAATTCTCTAACATGGTCGCGGAGTCTTGCTGGCAAAAGCTGCGGGAAGCAGGGTGGGGGTGGGGGTGGGGACTGGTCCAGGGGGCCTTTCAGGCTGTGGGTCGCCTCCTCTGTCTGCACCTCTGTTTCCTCACCTGTGGGATGAGGGTGGGCACCCTGGGTGTTCCCCTCTGCTTCTCAAGCTCTATGACTCTAAGTGGCTCTACCTTTTTTCAAAGACGACTTTTTCAGTTGGATGTTGTTATAGGTCAATTGTGTTCCCCCAAAAGATGTGTTCACGTCCTAACCCCCGGTCATGTGAATGTGACTTTATTTGGAAATATGGTCCTTAAAGACGCGATTTGTTAAAATGAGGCTGAACTGAATTAGGGTGGGCCCTCTTCCAATACGACCGGGGTCCTGATTAGAAGGGGAGAGGAGGCAGCCGATGCCACTGAGGAAGAGGCCACGTGAGGACGGAGGTGGCACGTGACGCACCTACAGCCATGGAGCGCCAAGGATTGCTGGCAGGCGGCAGGAGCTAGAAGAGGCAAGGAAGGATTCTCCCTCCAGGTTTCAGGCGGAGCACGGCCCAGCTGGCACCTTGGTTTTGGACTTCTGGCCTCCAGAGCCCGGAGAATAAAGCTCTGCTGTCCTAAGCCGTCCAGTTTGTGGCGCTGTGCTGTGGAAGCAAATGCAGATGTGTGCAGCAGTGATGTACGCACCAAATTCCTGGGCCCTCCCTTCCTTCCCTGCTCTGACCCGAGCCGTACGGGTTTGCAGCCCTGCCCTCCCTCTGCCCTCTGCCAGGTGTGCTCTCTCTGTGGCTAGCTGACTGCTGGGGACGGCGGTGTCCTTCCAGAGCTGGCAGAGACAGCCTGGGGCAGAGGGGGTCCTGATTCCCCGATAGCCTGTGTTCAGAAACTGGCATCCTTCACTGGAACTGCCTGCCAAGGGCTCAGCCAACCAGGGCGTTGGGGGTGGAAGAGGCTTTGCAAAAAGGTTACCCAGTTCCCAGGTGGAGTTTCTCCCCATAACGTCCGAGGTAGCTCAGGTGCCCTCACATGCCTTCTGAGCACAAAGCCGGGCTGCCGAGTTCAGGGCTGGAAGCAGTCCAGGAGGCAGGAAGGATAACGTGCAGGGAAGATAGCAGACCTCCAGGAGGCCGGGGCTGCCTCCCAGGGCTGATGCCTCATTCACTCTCCTCCACCCCACTTAGGACAAAGGAGGACACGTCAGTAGCCAACCATTTCCAGCCGGGGATGCGAGATGGGGAGGCTGGAGCCCCAGCAAGCCTTGCCACCCTCTGGTGACTCCTAAACTTCAGGCATTCCCGGGTTTCGTCATCCACATGCTCCCTGGGCCAGCTCATCTGCCGCTGTGATTTCCGGCATGAACATTGTAAGCTGCTGCTGCCAAATTGACCTCTCTCCAGAGTTCTAGACCCAGAGACGGGCCCATATTAAAAAACTGGGGTGCTGTCATGACCCGCAGGCCTGAAAAGGCAAGAGAAAGGAGAGGTTTCCAGAACCTGGAGGGCAGTGTATAGAAGACGGACGTAGCTCACCAGCAGCTGGGCGAGAGCTAGGGGAGTGAGTCCCCTGCTGGCTCGCTCTCCTGCCCCCTTCTGCTCTCCTGCCCCATTGATGGAACCCAGCCAGAAGCAAATGTGCCAGGACAAGGGAGCCTGCTGACGGGAGAAGCACCCCATCCAGGGCCACAAATCAATCACTTTTGTTCTCATCGGCCAAGTTTGGCAAGGAGGTTGCTGGCTCCAGTGTGAGTGGGATGAGGGGTCAAAGAACAAAGATGCTTAAAATGGAGCTTGCTCCCAGGGCCCGGGGTCACCCCATGGAATGTTCCTGTGCATGATAGAAGGGGGATGTTATGGCCCCTGTAGGTCAGCCTCCCAGGACACAGAGCAGGGGGTGGGGAGGGGCGGAGGGGCAAATGGAAGAAGTAACCAACATGTCAAGCTTGCTGTCCCCCTCCCCCATCCCCACCTCTGGGCCTTCCCTGCGTGTCCCAGCACAGGACTATGGACTCAGACCAAGATATGAACTGTAACTCTGCATCTCACTGGCTATGTGACCTTGAGCAAATTACTTGACCTCCTTGCACCTCAGTTTCCTCATCTGTAAAATGGGAGCAAGCACACCTAACTCCGAGTACTATCAAAAGAGGTGAACCAGAACATATATGGAAAGTGCTTGGCACATAGTCAGTGTTCAGTAAGTTATCTGATTTCTTTCCAAACCCTTCTCCTCTAGCTCCTGACAGAACCTCCGAGCTGGTTTCTGCCTCCAGATTCAGCCCCTCTAACTCATCCTCCACATTGACCCCAGAATGCTCTTCCTAAGATCCTGGCTAGATATGTCACAACCCTCCTTCAGATCCTCTCCCCCTGCTCCACACTGCCCCAAGCCCAGAGAACAAAGTTCAGTTTCTTTAATGTAGCAAGTAAAGCTGACCAGGATCTGGTTTTAACCTACTTTATCAGACTCTGCCAATCCTTCTCTCAGTCCCCTTGCCCAAGTGACATTGTTCTACTCACTGTCCCCAAATAGCTTTTGGGTCTCCAAGCCTTTGCTGATGCTGTCCTCTCCATCTGGACATTGCTTTCCTTCTCCTTCAGCTCATCTGTGGGGTCAAATGCCACAATTCCCATGAAAACTTCCCCATCACTGCATCCAAATGTAATTACCTGCAGAATGTTACTTATGCTTCTATGGAGCATTTATTATTCCATTTTGCCTAGTAGTAGATGAGTTGTGACACTTCTGTCCCTCATCAATCTTTGGACATTCTGAGGGCACATCTTTGTGGCATCCATTTCTGGTTCTCTGCAATAGCTAAGCCAGGGCCAGACACCTGGGCGAGGGCCCTACTGTGTGCCAAGCTGATCCACGCACATTCATGCTGAACTTAAGAGGAACTTGGCAAGATTCAGTTGTTATTATCCTTTTCCACTAGCTAGGACACTGAGACAAAGCAATCTGCCCTGGGCCCCTTGGCTAGGAAGTGGCAGGATTTGAACCAGGGGTGTCTTGGCTCTAAAATCTGTGCTTTCCCCACACCGAATGGGGTTCATGAAATGTTTGAAAGATGAACCAATGACTGACTGAATGAAAAGAAGGTGTCAGTAGCAACATGCTATGATGGTTAAAAGCAAGGAAGACGGGTTCAAGTCCAGCACCTTGGGAAGGTGCTTAACTTCTCTGAGCAGATAGTAGGTGCTCAAGGAATATTTTTCCCTTTCCTGCCCTTCTCACTCATTCCAAACACTCTGTCTTTCAAACGATCTGTTTTTCTGGGCCTGTTATTGAATCGGGCTGCTCAGACCCTTCCGGAACCCAGACAGGCAGCTGGGGCCTTCCCAGTGGGGAGGAAATAAACACGTGGCTGTGATTGATGCATGGGGGAGGCCTGCAGCCTGCGGGGAGCCCAAACAGCCGCTGAAACAACCCTTCCAGCCAGCGTGACGAACATCCCAAGATGTCTTCTCCAGCACCGCGAGCGGGAGAGGGGGCCTGTTAAAACTATTTATATCCCGCCTGCCGACTGACAACATAATCAGCTGCCTCCTCCCATTGACGTTCATCCTCCAGCCACACTTGTACAACACCCCACCCTCCCCACCACCCCTGCCCCCACCAAAACCCTCCAAGAGTGGATGCGTGGCTTGGCTGGGCAGCTGGCTCTCCCAGGAAAGCCTGCAAATTTACTAAGAGCCCCAGAAGGACCGGCTGCCGCTGCTCCCCGCTGCTCAGCTCGCAGCCTGGTTGTCAAAGGAGCCTTGCTGGAACGTGCTGGGCAGCCCAGGGAGCCTGGCCTGGAGTCTGGGCCCTGGGCTTGACTTGAGTATCCAATGGCCAGACAGCAGCTCAGTAATTGAGCAAGAGCTGCCCTTTCCTGCCCTGTGAGAAGCACCACTGTCCAGAGCCATAAATCAATCACTTTTGTTCTCATCAGGAACAAGTTTGGCAAGGAGGTTGCTAGCTTCAGTGTGAGTGGGATGAGGGGTCAAAGAACAAAGATGCTTAAAATGGTGCCTGCTCCCAGGGCCCAAGGTCACCCCATGGAATGTTCCTGTTATTTTAATGTGTGGGATTCTGGCACTAACGTCCTTCAAGCCTCAAAATGCACTGCAGGCAACAGCCAAGTGGTGGGATATCCAGACAGAGGGATGAATTTGTTCTTTCATTTTTTTGTTCATTCATTTATTCATCTGATAGAATATTCTGCCCTGAATCTTTGCTTGGCTGACTCCTCCTCAGTGCTCAGGTCTCGGCCCAAATGTCACTCCTCAGAGGGCTGCCTGACCTCCTTTTCTAACAGAGCGCCCTCCTCTGATCCCCCTGAAACCATAACATCCCAGTGTTTTATTCCCTTCCCACACTTACCAGTAACTGAAGTTGTCTTGTTTGCTGTCCACCGTGCCCGCTGGAAGGTATACTCTACTAGTGCAGGGACCTTGCCCTTTCTGTCCACTGCTGTGTCCCTAAGTGCCTGCCACTGCACTTGGCACAAAGCAGACCCTCATCCATCCAACATTCACCGAGAACCAGAGACTCTCCAAGGGTCCGTCTGCTGCTGTCTTCAGGGGCTCTTGGTTGAGCAGTAGATATTGGCAGGTAAGACATCAGTTACATACTGGGAAGGTAAGGCCATGAGGGCGAAGATAGGCCCAAGGTGCAGAGGTGACACAGGGCAGGGGCGCTGAGCTCAGACCTGGAGTCTGGAGTCTGGAAGAGGCCAGGGTTGGAGCTGCATCAGCTGGATCCGGGAGGCAGCGGAGGCCCATCCAAGCAGAGGGAACCGCACGGGCACAGTGCTGGCAGCTAAGGAGGGCCAGGGGCTCTTTGGGAACTCAAACGGTCCCATGGAGCTGGAGCAGAGCCAAGGGGAGCTGCAGGACCTGAGGCTGGAGGAGGATGGGGGCCGAATCCTGGAAGACTCGGAACGAGGCTGGTTTTGCTTTGGGGCAGGCAACAGGTGCGCAGAGAGTAAATGTGGATGGAGCCCATCGGATGCACGGTCCCTGTGTTTTTCCTCCGAGCCAGAGTCCAGCTGGCTGCCGTCCAGTGTGTGGGATGAGGTGTGTCACCACTCTCTGACTCCCACTCGCCCAGCCCCAGCACTGGCCCACACCAGCCCTCAGCAGTCCCACCCAGCTGTTAGCTGAGTCACTCAAGCAGCTGCTGCTTTGGCTGGGCCCCTACACTGAGTCACTCCCATATTCTCCCATCTCCCACTCTCCCCAAACCACCAGTACCCGAGGGTGGGGGACAATTGAATCCATCACTGCACATGGCACCCAGGAGCTCAAATCCCTTGGGATTCTGATCCTGGTGTCAATTTCCTGAAAGGAACTGAGGCAGGGCTGCGGTGAGGAAAAGGGCCATGCAGAAAGGGTGGCCAGTGTGGGCCTGGCCCAGTCTGGGCCCAGAAGCCTGTTCTGAGAGATGTATCTCTCTTCCTCTCCTGTGGTCTCCTTCGGGGCCTGGCCCAGAGCCACAAGCCACTCCAGGAACAAGGATAGGGCCCCTTTGCATCAGCCTGGAGGAAGGAGGCCCAGGTTCAAAGGAGAAACTCCCGCAGCTGAGCTCAAGGCAAAGCAACTCCAAGCCCTCGTTGGGATGGGTGAGGAAATGGACCTATCCCTGGACCTTCTGCAGGACTGACCTGGAAGAAAGTACACAGGCTCTCCTGGAGAGACTGCTTGTGGCATTGAACATTTATTGAGCATTAGTTCAAGTCCTTCATTCATTCATTCACTCATTCAACCAATATTTATTTAAGGCTTACTATGAGCCTGTCGTGTTCTATGTGCCAGACATACTACAGTGAACAAAACATCTCTAGTCTCTGTTGCTAGGGAATTTAAATTCTGGCAGGGGAGATAGCCAATAAGTGAACAAAGAAATAAATATAATGTCAGTAAGTGACAAATATTAAGAAGCAAAATGAAGTATCTTTTTAAAAAAGAAGAAAGTGAAGAATCATCAGGCAAAAGAAAGGGAAGGCTTTGTGAAGGGTATCTTAGATTCAACAAGTCATTTGGTGGAGGAGTTTCTGAGCATGTGAGCAGAGACATGGCCACGTGGAGAAATGGACCTTGGGGATATCTGGGCTAAAAGGATTCCAGGCAGAGGGAACTGCAGGTGCAAAGGCCCTGTGGTAGGAGCCTGTGTGGTTGGGGGAGTGTGGTAGAATGAATTACGTATGCCAATGAAAGGCAGGTCCTTAAAAATCTTCATCTGGGTTCCCATAGCGTGAAACTCTTTGTAAGGAGGACCTTTTGAAGATGTTATTTTTAGTTAAGTTGTGGCCAACTGAGTAAGGGTTAATCCTTATTACAGGAGGCCTTATAAAGAGAAGAAACCAGATGCCAGAAGTCAGAGAAGGCCACAGGCAAGAGGCAGAAGTCAGCAGAAACCAGAAGAGCAGACCCAAGGGTAAAGCTAGAGATTGCCACGTGACCTGGGGATTGTGGCAAGCCAGCACCGGAACACTGCAGACTTCCGGGAGAAGGAATGGCCTTGCCAAAGCCTTGGTTCTGGACTCGTAGCCTCTGAACTCATGAGATGATAAATTCCCCTTGTTTAGCCAGCCCACTGTGAGGGATAACCCTGGCAGCCCTCGCACACAAAGGCAGGGAGAACAGCAAGGAGGCAGGTGTGGCTGGAGCCCGAGAGAGGAGAGCGGTGAGGATGGAGAGGCAGGCAGGGGCCAGAGCCTGGGGGGTCTTGTAGGCGGGTGGAAGGCTCTGGGTCTTGTCCTGAGTGATGAAAATGCACTGGAAGTTTCAATCAGGGCTGGGGGTTGACAGCGCCTGAGTCACATTTTAACAGGCTCCCTCAGAGGCTGGGTGGAAAAGCTGTGCCAAGCACTGTGGCGGGTAAAGCGGGAACTAAGATGCACAGGATGTGCAGCCCAGCTGGAGGGGGGTGATTCTTGCCCACATATGGTGGGTACCTTTTAATGAGAGCCAGTTATATACTAGGCCTTGTGCTAAGTCCTTTACATGGATCATCTCATTTAACCCACCCTCAGCAATCCCTTGAGAAAAATACCAATATTTGCCCATTTTGCGGAAGAGTAAACCGAGGCCTAGAGCCATCAAGTCACTTGCTCAAGGCCACACAGTAGGTGGGGGTTCGGCGTCTGACAGTCTGACCCCTGGTGCCTCCGATCAGCTGTAGCACAAAGCACAGAGGCAAGTGTCCTTAGAAATGGGGCAAACAGGCGCTGCTGAGCTCAGAGAGGGGAGGGCTTCCGTCTGGCTCCTGGGCTCAGGAGAGGCTGTGTGGACCAAGCGGCCTTTCAGTCGCATGGGCGGCAACGGGCAGTGATGGGGAGGGGGCATGCCAAGGAGAGGCGCCGCAAGCAAAGGTGGGGAGGCTGGAAGCTTAGCGATCCCCGATGTGCCGCCGAGAGGAGTGGAGACGAGGCTGGTCGCGGAGGCGGCGGTCCTTCTGGGATGGCCTTCACTACAGGGTAAACCACGGAGCTCCCGTTCTCACAGTGGGCCACACACCCTGTACTGGCTGCCTTCTCGTCCCTGTCTGACTGCCTCACTCCCTGTTACGGGCTGGATGGTGGACCCCGAAAAGATCTGCTGAAGTGCTAACCCCCAGAACTTCTAAAGGTGGCCTTTGGAAAGAGGGTCGCTGCAGATGGAATCAGTTAAGGTTAGGCCATGCTGGATCGGGCAGCTCTGAATCCAGTATGGCCGGCGTTGTCATGAGACGGGGAGAGGGGACACCGGCACAGGGGAAGAAGGCCGGTGAGCTGGAGGCAAAGACTGGGGTGCCGCAGCCTTAGGCCACGCGCACCCAGGACTGCTGGCGGGAGAGTCAGAGAAGGGGCACCTCCACCCATTTCTGATGGAGCGTGGCCCTGCCCACGCCTCATTTCAGACCTCTCTCCGCCACGACTGGGCGGTGATACATTTCTGCTGATTTAAGCCACCCGATTCCTTGCCTTTGCTACGGCAGCCCTGGAAACATACACTGACTGCCCCTTTGGTGTTTCCTGGAATCACCTCCCAAATAGGCTTCTTACACTTGAATCCTTTTCTTGGGGTCAGTTTCTGGGGCACCCTGAATAAGGCAACCACTGCTTAGCTAGGTGGCCTTGAGTGAATTACTTCGCCTCTCCCTGCTTCAGCTTCCTTTTCTATAAAATTAGGGGTGACCATAATGACTGTTCCTCAGAGGGCCGGCGTGATGAGTGATTGCGTTCGTGAACACAAAGCACTCAGTGTCTTGTGTGTAGTAAGCTCTCAGCAAATGCCTGCCAAGATGGTTTCAAAACAGAAGAGGCAGAAGAGGGAGAGGCCGTGGCTGTGGGAAGGCAGAGGAGACAGAGGCCAGAGAGTTGGCAGCTGAGCAGGGCAGAGGAGTGGAGGGCACGGCCAAGTGTGGAGCCCGGACAGCTGAGGAGCCCAGTGCCATCGGCAGCAGCCGGCGGCCAGGAGGCGGAGCGGGCCTTGGGGCAAGGGGTTGTGTTCAGCTTCAGAAGCCCGAGTGTTCCCGAGTGCCCGGCAGCCGTGTGCAGACATCCTGCCGGCGGCGGGGACGGTGGGGCTGAGCTGGAGGGGGGCAGGCGGGGCAGCCAGGTGAACTTGGCAGTTACCTGGAGGAGGTGAGTGATGCCGCTGTGGGTGTGGGTGGAGTAGCGGGGCAGAGGGGAAGGTGGCAGTGAGAGGGCGATCTGGGGGACAGGGGAGGAGGCGCTAGGAGCCAGTCTCCAGGTTTGGGGGGTGCGGGGAGCTCCTCTTCCCAAGATTCTAAAGTTGGGCATTTCTGAAGCCAGAATAATGGCAAGCCTCTGTCTTCCAGTTCCCACATGCTCCTTTCTCAGAGAGGCCTTCTCTGGTGCCGCATCTACAAGCAGCGTCCCAGCTCCGTCCCCTCCCCTGCTTTATTTCCCCTCTTTGCTCCTGTCACCACCTGCTGTGTTTTCTGTGTATATGTTTATTTTCTTTTTAATCTCCCTCATTTCCTAGAATGTAAGCTGTACAAGAGTAGCAGCTCATCACCTGCCATTCCCTCCAGGCCAGAGGTTCTTAACAAGGGGTCTGTGAGCTTGAATTGAAATTCAAAACAACATTTTTCTTGTGGGGACATGTTGGTGCGGGTGTGACAGATTTATTAAATAATACACAGTATAGTGTGGACTTAGTAAGAGGTCTGTGGTTTTCACCTGACTGGCAAAGGGGTCTGGGGAACAAAAAAGGTCAAGAGCCCCTGCTCCAGGCTTACGGTACAGCCTCCAACAATATCAAGTGGCTTGGATTCCCCTAACCCACTGCTCTCTTAGGCCCCAGTGCCTTTGCTTCTGCTCTTCCATGACTATGGAAGAAGCTGCCCATCCTTCCAAACCTTCCGTGCCTGGCTTTGTCTTTAAAGAGGCAGATCAGGAATAACCTCCTCTGGGCTAAGTGGGCCCCTGTAGCACCCTGGGCTACCCCAGAAATAGCAGCCTCCCCACAGCACGGTAACTGGAAGCTGCCCGGGACTCCCTGTGGTTTTGCTCCTCTGTCTCTAAGCTGCTGCGTTGGCTAGCACCAGGGGCGAGCAGTCGGCGAGCGGTAGAGAGCTGCAGTCACAGGAAACAGCCATGGGGCCCCAGCCTGTGCCTGCTTAGGGGCAGTGGGGGGCCAAGGGGACTCCAGGCCTTGATTCCATCCAGTGGGGGTGGATATGGACGAGAGGATGGGTGGATTCCTTCTTGGTGTGGTTTGCATCCCAAAGCTGTTTCTCTTGCTGTGAAGGAGGGGGATGACCAAATGCAGTTTGCTCAGGACAGTCCTGGTTCACACCTGTCGTCCTGGTGTAATTACACAGCGTGTCCTTTCACTCCCTGTGGTGGTTTAAAATATGTCCGCAGATTTTATCATACTCTCCTCTCCAAAAGGTGAGGC